>MQRK01234887.1:21793-33922 GCA_001938485.1 Girardia tigrina
ATATATATATATATATTGGGTTGTTCGGAAAGTCATTTCGTTTTTTTGTATTAAAGTAAAACACAATTTTTAATGACGAATAAATATTTTATTGAAATACATATTGACCATTGTGGTCCAATACTTTATTCCGTCTTAATGGCAGTGACATGATTCCACGTTCATAAAATATTTGTTTCTTTTATTTGTTTTTTTAAAAAGAGAAAAGAATCATAAAAAGTCGGCGTTTATTATAAAATATCGCATAAGGATGCGGCGTTAAATCGAAGTAATACGGTATAACAAAAACGCCAAGAAAATATATTTTTCGTTTAATGCGAGACAAAGATTTTATTAAACTGTCCAAATTTTCCAGAAGCAAATCAGTGAAACAGGTCGATAGAAAATGAAGAAGTCAGTTTAAATTAAATTAGACAATATAAAAAAGAAAAACGATAAATGGTAAATGTATATTGGATAACAATAAGTAATAATACTGAAATACACATGAATACAGTCAAAATTCTAGAACTCAGTCAAATCAACATCTTCAACTTTTTCGCACAAATATTGAACACTGAAATGAAACAGTAAAAAAACGAACAATAATCTGATAAAGCCATAAAATAAAGCACATTTTTGAAACAAAGATTTACTGTATAAATTAATTTCATCAATTCTCAAGAGCAATAGAAAATTTAAAAAGGATATTTCATATTTAAATAAGAAAAGACAAAATAAAGATGAAAAACAGAAAAATAGCGTTGTTTTTTTTTCATTTTGTGAATAAGTTAGAGATTTAAAATGCAAATCAAGAAAATATTGCTTAAAATGTCGTGTCTTCAATGAGGTCGTGTACTAAGAGGTCGGAATTTTTTGTAAGAAATAAAAATCGTTTTTATAAGAATATTTTGATTAGATCAGCAATTGGAACTTTGTTTTAGGTATAGAAATAACGAGACGGCGGAATTTTATAGACAATCTTCTTTATCCATTATTTCTTCAAGACAGATTATCTAGTGCATTTCGAAATTCAAAGCGACTTGAAAATTTTTAAGATTACATAGTTGGCAAAGTGAAGAATGATCAGAGTTGTACGATTTAGTCACACCGCTGTTATTATGTGAAGAAGCAATACTGAAGCAATAATACAAAAATATGGCACACCTCAAATTAATATATCAGGTTGATGCAAAAGAAACGTCATTTTTAATGTATTTAATATTGATTGTTTGAAATATTTAGAAAATCATTAATAAATCATTAAATAATTAATAATTAATATTGGTACAAACAAATAGATGTGATTGCAATGGGTTCACCATTGGCTCAGACGTTAGCCTCTATGTTTCTTTCTTCCTTTGAAGAAAAAATAGAATTGCTTTTGGGGAAAAAACCACTACTTTATAAGAGATATGTTGATGATATCTTTCTAGTCTTTGAATCTCGAAAACATGTTTTTCCTTTTCTAGATTACATGAATTCGATTCATCCAAATATAATCTTTACAGTGGAACAGGAAATAAACGGAAAATTACCATTCCTTGATTTGTTAATTGAAAGGAAAAATCATCATTATGAAACTGAAATAAATCGAAAGAAAACTGACACTGGTTTGTACACCTCCATAAACAGTTTTTGTGAGTTTAAATATAAAAGGAATATGATCAAAGGTTTGTTATACCGCTCTTGGTCTCTTTCGTCTACGTTTTCAAAATCTATTAAAAGTATTGATACATTCAGCAAGTGTTTGAATAATAACGGTTACTCTAAGTCCATCATAGACAGACTCACTCGTGAGACTGTAGATGAAATAATCGAAAAAGAAAAAATCAATATTGAACAAATCAATAGTTTAAACATTGAAAACTGCTTTACACCTGGATATAATCTAAGCTTACCTTACTCCGAGGGTTTTAAACACCACAAGAATTCGATCTTGAAATCAACAAATAATATTTTAAATTTAAAAATTATTTCTCAATCATTTAAAGTTGAGAATATGTTCTGCAATAAATCACATACTTCTTTAGCATTGTGTTCGAACATTGTTTATCAATACACATGTAATGGGTGCAATGCACATGCATCGGAGAGACTGCCCGTCATCTCTGCAAAAGAGTCCAAGAACACAGTCAAAAAGGGGGAAAGAGTAATATTGCTGAGCATAAAAAAAGGTGAAAATGTAATATGAGCATAAATGATTTTAAGATTTTGTGCAAGCATTTTAAAAATTATTGGGAGAGAGTGTCATGTGAAGCATTATTGATAAGATCATGTGATCCGAAAATCAATGTTCAAACAGCACTCTCAACTAATTTGTTAAGAGTTTTCGATTAGACTTACGTAAGTGATTACATAATCATTCATTTCTTATATAAAAGCAATAAAAAGGAACATAATCAGTGATCTGATGATGACGGTTAAACCATTGAAATATATTTTCAAATGACGTTGATTTGTTTACATTAATAAATAGATTCATATTTAAATTTACTTTAAAGCTTAAACTTTACTCTATATTTTTATACCAACTATGACATTATTGTTGTTAATTTAAGGTGTATTTATTTTATTTTAGAAATGTTAGAAAAGAAGGAAATGAGAACAATTTTATTCTACACTTTCAAACTAGGTTGAAAAGCGACAGAAACGGCTCAGAATATTTACAATGTACTTGGACAACATACCACTAATTTACGAACAGTACAACGTTGGTTTTCTAAGTTTCGTAGTGGCAACGAGAGCCTTGAAGATGAAGAACACAGTAGTCGACCATCACAAGTTTACGACGACCATTTGAAGAAGTTAATCAATGTCGACCCGCATAAAAATTCACGGAAAGTCGCTCAAGAACTCAACGTTCACCAATCAACAGTTATTCGCCATCTGAAGAATATCGGGAAAGTGAAAAAGCTGGACAAGTGGGTGCCGCACTAATTAAACGAAAATCAAAAAAATCATCGTTTTAACGTGTGTTCTTCACTACTTTTGCGTAATCAAAGCGACCCGTTTCTGGATCGAACTGTAACGAGCGATGAAAAATGGATCCTATACGACAACTGGCGACGTTCAGCTCAGTTGTTATATATCAATGAGGCTCCAAAGCCTTTCCCGAAGCCAAAATCACACAAAAAAAATCATGGTAACTGTTTGGTGGTCCCACACGGTTTAATCCATTACAGCTTACTAGAACAAGGCGAAACAATTACAACGGAAAAGTATTGTCAGAACATTGACAAAACGCACCAAGAACTACAAAAAATGGCCGGCATTACTCAATAGAAGGGGGCCAATTCTTCTGCATGACAACGCTCGTCCACATGTTGCAAGAAAGACCATGCTGAAGTTAAACGAACTGGGATATGAAATTTTGCCTCATCCACCGTAATCACCAGACCTCTCTCCTATAGACGGTCACCTTTTCAAACATTTCAGCCAGTTCCTTCGCGAAAAATGCTTCAAAAACCAAGGAGATGCTGAAAGAGCCTTGGACGACTTCATCGCCTCAATAACTCCAGAATTTTATGAAAATGGAATAAAAAAACTTGTTACCCGTTGGCAACAGTGTGTTCAATGTAATGGTTTTTATTTTGACTAATAAAGTTAATTCTAAAGAAAGTTGTGTTCCTTTAAAGTTGACGGTTACAAAACGACATTTCCTTTGCATCAACCTAATATTTAAACAGAAGTCGATAATTGCTTTCTAGTCAAATATTCTAATGTTTATAAAATAGTCCAGATTTTTAACTGTCACCCATTACTAAAATTATTTAAAAGCAGTATTCTTTAATTATTGCGGCTAAACATACAACATTTTTGTAATTAAGAAATCAAAATTATAACTTCATAGGAAAAGTTTTCATAAAACAATTTCGATATTAAAGAAAATATTTTGGAAAATTTAATTCAAATATTTGAAAGAATAAAAACTTTTAAAAAACAGATAAATATTTTTTAATTAAATATACATTGTTAAATTTGCACGGTTTAATCCATATTTTTTAATTAAATATACATTGTTAAATTTGCAGTGCGCTCAAGTAGTGAAAATTCAATAGAAAAAATATTCTGATTCAAATGAAATTTATTTTCCATAATTTTTTAAAGAGAAAGAAATCAAACGATGTTCGATCATGGATGAAGAGAGTGGAGTAAGATTCTAAAATAATAATTCTGAAAGCCGATTAATTTGAATGGGTACACTGTCGTACAAATATACAAGTTACAAACTCTACTTTCCAGCCTATTGTGTTAGTATGGAAAAGTATTAATTGATCTGCCTACCAGGAAATCTGTAAAGATTTACGAAGAAAGACAAAACCGACTTCAATAAAAGATTTTTTAACCCCCTAATAATAGCTGAACAGGATCAATCTGATAGTGGAATGTGAATTAGGACGACCACGAGTAAAACGTTTGAAACACACTAAAATTATAATAAGTGATGGCGAGGAAGATTTATAGAAAGTTATGATTTGAACTTTAGTTTAATTTAATGTTCAGTCGATTTGAAATTCCGTTTTTATTTTTTGTTCTGGATTTTATTTTTTGTTGCTTAAATAAATGAGTTGTTATTAATTTATGTGCTTATGAAAAATGAATGAAAAATATCTTAAATACAATCCATTTCATAAATAAAAGTTTGAATTTCATCAATAAAAGTTTGATTGTTTTAAGTATATAATTGTATAAAAATATTTACTAATTTTAGTAATTTTACTTTACCTGATGACTGGCGAAAGACCACAAAGAAAATCGAGGGTTGTTATTACTTCAAGCATATTCAACCAAATAAAGACTTTACAAGGTTAAGTCAAAAAGAGAAATGCTGGAGATTACGTCGCTGAGTATGAATGCTCTTAATACCGCCATTCGAAAGATTGAAACCTGTGAAAATGATGATCCTACCTTTGAAGCACTTTACAAACGTGCGGGTAGGAGAAAGGAGAATCGTGATGCACTCCACATAGAAATTCGTTCCATATTTGGGAATGGCAATTCATTGACTCAAGTTGGGTGTAGAGGATGCCTACATAACAATTCTATTTCCTTATCCAAAATGAGTAAGAGGCCGGCCTTTCAAGGAAAAGGCTGAGAAGAAGAGCAAACATTGTTCTAACAAAAGAAAATAAAGCATCTCGACAGCTTTTTTGATCAAGAATCTTGGGAATGAGATCCAGACAAATCTTGTTTTTAGATGAAAGTGGTTTTAACCTACACACCTCTACCAATTATGAATATTCTTCTGTTGGACAGGATGCGGTTATCTATCAACCAAGATCACAGGGAAAAAATGTCTCTCTGTGCTCAATGATTTCGATGAACGGTGAAGTGGATTAAATATAGGGTGATCCGAATTTCTAATCCACTTACGAATATAAATAAGAAAATATACAATAAATTAATTTAAAAATATTATATTAGTAATAATGTAACAGACAGATAAAAACGAAGTAGATCACCAAAAAGAAAAACAAGAGTCAGTTATAGGAGATTCAAATAGTCAAAAGTTACTTTATTGTTTTCGGCCAAAACAAATATTTGTAAGGAGCTGGAACAGAGATTCGGAGTGGTGAATAGGGTTTTTTTTGAAAAGGATTTTTGATTTTGAAATTCCTTGCATTTGATATTAACAATGGATTTGATAATAGAGCAAAAAAATCCAATTAGAATTTGATACGAAATCTTCTTACGATACGAAATCTTCTTAGTTATTAGATTTTGATTATTTATATTTTTTATTGATTTTTTTTATATATAATTATTTTTATCATAATATAAATTGCATTTTCTGTAATTGTTGACTTTCTTTCTTTTTTTCTTTCTTTTGTACCTTTTTCATCTTCTTGAATTACACCACAAAATAAAATAAAAAAAATAAAACATGGAAATAAAACAATGCAAGGCTGTCGATTAAAATTGGTGAGAGATACGAGAGATTCTAACCAAATTAAGCTTATAATAATTAAGCTACAATAAAAATTTAATTTCATGAAAAAATATAATATTTTTTTCTCATGTTAACATTCACCAAAAAAAATCAAATCCATTCAAAACACAAAATGACCCTGTCCATCACAACACACAGTAAATAGATAATCAAATAAAGATTTTATTATAAATAAAAAAAAAATATGCGGGCACTACAAACGGGATAGAACATTTTATTCTTGTTGATGGTGGATGAAATAGAGAAATTTTGATTGGATTTTTGAAGAATGTTTTTGTAAAGAAATCTTCCAAAATAATCCAGTATTAGTTATGGACCATGTTCGTTTCCACTGTGGAGATGAAATCAAAAATCTACAGTCCAGGTAATGATGCTACCTACTTATTCACCTGATCTAAATCCCATTGAGAATACATTTGCATGCATTAAATGTAGACTGGATCACATTAGACCCAGAGCTGAGACAAGAGAAGATTTAAAAAATAATATTAAAAATGTTATTCAGTCAATTGGATCATTTGATGAGTATTATCGTAGTTTCTGACATCTTGTTAATTCAATCAATAACAGATTAGAAGAATAAATGATTTCATTAAATATATATGTTTTTAATTGTTAATGTTATTTTGATTAAAATTAGCAATTTTTATATACAGTTATATACTTTAAACAATCAAACTTTTATTTATGAAATGGACTGTAAAAACATAAAAAAACTAATTTTTTTTATTAGGAACCTAACCCTGATTTTTATATGGAGTTAAAATCTCCTACAACACGGAATATATCAGGAACCTATTGACCGCGTAGTAGGAGGGTTACCTGTATATTAATTATAGTATAGCAAAAAATAATTAGGGGTAAATCGTCGCCATTTATTTTACAATATTTTGTTGATGATCGAATATAAAAATTATTTATCATGTACTAATTCAGGTCGAGTGCTAATTCAGACTGAGTGCAAAAAATATTACTAACTTTAAATCTCTATAACTGCAACATAAATTCACAAATTACAAAAAACTAATCAAGTAGGCTGTTGTTTGAATAAATCAAAATAAAATTCATTTTTAAATTTCATTTTTCGTGAATATGTCGTCAGAAACAGGAAGTCGCGAATTTATTATTCGTTTATTTCAAGAAAATCCACAACCAAGTCAGAAAACAATTGCCAGAAAGGCAAAGGTTTGTCAGAAAACAGTTTCTAAAATGTTTGAAAACTTCAATGAGAACTTGAACGTTTTTAGAAAAATTGGTTCGGGAAGAAGAAAGGGTTTTTCGTGTACACAGAATATGAAGAAAATAAAGACTCTGTTAGAGAGAAATCCTCGTCTATCAAATCAAAAACTGGCGGTAAGGGCAAATGGTAGCGAGAAAACAGTTCGGAAAACGTATAAAGTTCAAACAGTACCACACCGGAACGCTAACAAGAACGTAAAGGCGCAGCAGCGAGCCAGAAAGTTGAAATCTGGTTTTCTTTCGAAGAAAAAATGTTGCATTATGGATGATGAGACTTATATGCTGTGAGAGTTTTCCCAACTACCAGGACAAGAATTTTTCTCTGCAACTAAGAGAGGAGAAGTTGAAGAAAAATTTAGAAGCAAGAAAAAATCTAAGTTTCCCAAAATATTTCTTGTTTGGCAGGCTACAGTGGATGCTGGAAAAGGAGTAAATGCTTTGTCTCATCTGACACAATAAACACAGAAGTCTTTGTGAAGAAGTGCTTGTAAAAGAATTTATTACCATTCATAAGTCGGTACGGAGGTCTCACTTTCTTGTTACGAAGTGGTACGAAGACAATAACGTCGATTTGGTGCAAAGAGAGGCAAACCCACCAAATTGTCTAGAACTTCGCTCAATATAAAGATAATAAGGCAATTAAAGACGACAAACATGAGGGAACAGACAATTGCAGATTTTCGGAACAAGTGGAATAATGCAGCCAAAAACGTGACAGAAACTACAATTGCAAGTCTAGTGGCAGGCATTCCGGAAAAGCTCGCAGAATTTATTAAAAAAATAAATAATCTTCCTTAACTTACTAAAATTATTTTGAATGAAACACATTTTTCGAAACAGTCGGTATTTTTTCAATCAAAAATATGGTTTTGAAGATAGAGGATTTTAAAGTTAGTAATATTTTCGCATTCAGTGCTTATTTATCATATTTACCAGTTTTAACAGGTCGATAAATATAAATATTATTTCAAGTCAGTATAATTACTTTTCAATAAAATCTGAATGTTTCGGCATATATTCTTCTTCAAATTCATCGTTCTCCGCTTGAGTGATGTAATATATACTCTGGTTATCGTCGGATAATTTGAAATAAATACTACTTGCAGTACATTTCCTAAAATATTAATGAAGACAAATTGTTTTGTCATTTAATACCATTGTTATTAAATCATACTGCAAAAGGTCTGTCAAATCTACAGTCGAGTTCGGAAAATTCCCTTTAACAATTCTCTCAATTACAGTCAAGGGAATCCTAAATATTTCATACGAATACTCATCGTCGTATTCGAGAATACCGAGATTCGGATTAGTTTCGCAGAGATACTTCTCATGCTCGTCTAAAAACATCTCTGGGATGTCGAAAATCGAAACGTGTTTCTCAACTGCCCACAAAGACATTTTGTAGGCGATGAAATTTTTAATGACGTCAAATTCAGAAAATGCAGTAAAAAGATTTTTTTTCTCGTAAATCTATTTCGTTAATTATAAATTAAAATATTTTTTTACATAATAAGAATTTTGGTAATTAAAAATAAACTAACCACGGTTGATTGTGTAGACAAAGCGGCATTGGTAAAGAGTGGCTGCGGCTCCATCCTGATAAATACGGCCATCTGGGAACCTCCCCCATGCAGTGGGAACTGAACTGTCGTACCGATATCAGCCGTCTGAAATCGATAAGCAGGATAAAGACTGACAACAGTCTCGCACCAGCACTGGAATTCATTACGCGTCCACTCAAACTTGTGGTCCCAATGACGAAACTGTGAGCGACTTTTCAATCCAAATATTTCATTAAAATCAGCGTTTGGAGTCGTTATAATAGCTATTCTCGGACAAACTTGACCGAAAATGGAATGGGGTAAAGTTTCATGGACATCTTTTTCTGGGATATGCTCGATTCTGGTTTATTAATTATCATTTTTATAAACTAAGAATATATTGTTCATATAAAGGGTGTCCAGAAATTATGGAAACTCCTTTTACTAATCGAAATTATATTAAACAACTTAACACTGTCCGGAAAATAAGAAAACTCTTTTTTCGAGTCAAAATTACATACATTAAAAACTGATATTTTAAAAAACAGAAAAAAAATAATTATTCGAGATGCCCATCACCAGAATGGATGCAAGCTCGCAACTGTCATGCGAAATCGTTAACAATATTACTTAGCATTTAAGGTGTGATTTTCTTCCACTCTTTTGTCAAAGCTTTTCTTAGAGATTATACGTTGGAATGATCATTCAGACAATCTTTAGCATCCCTAGTACTCCAGATTGTAATCCAATAGATTGAGATTAGGTGAATTATAAGACAAATCATATTTAGTGATGGGTTAGGGTTAGGGTTAGAAGTTGTTGTGCATCCAATCTGGTATCTGAAGTGCTTTCTGAGCTGATGCTGAATCTTGCAAAAAAAGTCAAGGTCTATTACTAAAATGTCAAAGATTTATATAATTTTGATTATAAGAGTTTCCATGATTTCCGGAAAACCTGTATTATTACTTTGTACTGCAATTACAGTTGAAGAATTAATAACATTAACCAGAAATTTTTGTAAACGTAGAAAATCACTAAAATATTAAAGTAATTATTGTGAAATAGAGAACAGGATTGCCAATAGAATCAGGTGCGTACGCAGAAAAATATTTCGGAGGAGGAGAATATAATATTACATAAAATTTGTTTTCTTTTTTAAGTTTTTATTTTTTATGTTAAAAAAATTAAATTAATTATTAAAATAGCAAAATTTATAATACCATCGAAATACCACTACTGCAACTAATATCACTTGGCCATTGTTCATTACTGGCTTCTATAGACAGGAGGATTTCGTTATCTGCAGCATTTTTTATGTTTTGAGGAAGAAAATTTTCTATGCTTTATGGGAAATTAAGATCATAATTAAAATTTTTCGGAGGGGGGATTTTCTTAAATTTTTAATAAATTTTCTAGAAAAAATTGGAGAGTTTACATTTTAAACATAAGAATTTTAAATTATTCTTATTAATATGCTGTTAAAACATTTAGGGCTAATAAAGATCGTAATTGAATTTTTTTTCGGGAGGTGATTTATTCCCTAATCCCTCTACGAGCGCACCTGAATAGAATTGACAATGAGAATTACTATTGTGTAATATGGAATCGATTTATGAAATATTTTACTAATATATTAAAAGTAACTTTTGATTTTATTAAAGTAACTTTTAATAAAGTAACTTTTTTTTATTAAAAAATATGTGAAAGGTTCTGACACAGAGCAACTGATTTTAGTTACAACAATTTATCTTAATTTTGCTAAAAAATAAAGTCATTTCTAACTGAAGATTTCATTTGGTATAACTAAATTTAAAAAGAATATATAATTAAAATGTCTTGCTTTTCACGATTCTCGGTTCTAGACCAAATACTTAAGTGATTGGACTTACAATCAAGGATTGGGCCTAGTACATTATCAAAGATCTGAACGCGACTGTTTGTGTATATAAAAATAATAAATCCATTCTAAGCTATGCTTATTAACATTAATTTCATGTTATTTCTGATATTTTTATAAATTTGAGGAATTTTTCTGTTATGGATACAGTAAATGCAAAATACAAAATTTATAAGAATCATTTTAAAAAATTAATTTTGATGTTCGTTTCACTGATCTAAATAAATTGGCAGTACATCAATACATTCAGATTCAGGAATAATTATTATAAATCTAAATTTAACCCTTTGACTATCATGAAGACAAAAATTACCAGATGGATAACTTGCTATAAGAAATTGGAGAATTGTATCGCAATTATAAGTTATGGATTATGTAAATGTTATTTATTAAAGGTCATTATTTAATTTAAAATTTATTAAAACGCTATTACAAATATATTTTCTTAAAAATAAGTAAATTAAGATTCCAGTCACAGGGGTAAAGTGATGTTAATTTAATCATTTTATTCAGAAAATTATTTAATAAAGAACTTAGGTAAGACGTAAAGAAATTAATCATTTTGAAAATATTAAATTAATATTATTTTAAAATTTCGTAATGAATGTGATATAAATACATGCATTAATATATTAAAAAAAATATTTAAAAAATAGTTTTAAATATACTTAATTTGTATAAAGTAAAATTATAAAAAAAATTTAAAAACCTTGCCTTCATTTTCCATGGTGTTTGCAAATGATTTTAGTGTACATAGACAACATGTTTTCATTTTCGATTTTATTCACATATTTATGTACATATTGGTACTTTACCTGTTCACATTTCATGAGAACTTGATATTGATCTTTGAGACTTACCCTTTCAATGTTGCTATGAATTTCTCCCTCAATTCCCTCACTAGATCCAAGTGTCAGCGATGAATCCCAAAGTAGCATAAAATAATTAAAACATTTTTCTTTATAATTTAATTTGTTGATCTAAGTGATCTTTTCAATTTTCAGTACCCTTTTAGAGCTTAGTTGGCTTATTTCGCAATATTTCGCTCTTTATTTCACTGAATTTTAATTAATTTCACTTTTAAATAATTATTTTATGAACTTTCCTTCGATTTGTAAACATTGAAATGTCCTGCCCCTTGCAGCGAAAATTAAAACTTTTTAGTCTTTAATCGTGCACATGGTGCCGTTAAAACACACTTGACACGTTGGAAAACACGAAGATGCACTTCGTGCGTCTCGGTTTTTTTGGTCTTCTTCGTACTCATTATTAACTAATTTTAAAAGTGGAAATTTTGAAAAAATGTTAATTGACGAATTTAAACAAACGAGAAATGAAAGAATTTCCGATAGTGATTTTAAGGATTTTTTTAGTTTTTCCATTCTTTTTATTAGCTTACTTTCTATATATATATATATTAGGTTGTTCGATATGAAACGGGTCAAAATTAAAGTAAAATGTAAATCGATTTTTTTTAAATAATAACATTTTATTTTTAATCAAAATATCCCCCCATGTTG
>MQRK01234906.1:5753-17615 GCA_001938485.1 Girardia tigrina
CCCCTCTCTCAACAACAATTTCGTGGACTCTGAGACCCCATCCGTTTTAGAGTTCAACGGCAACTCCGACGTATATTTTACACTTCTCTGTATCAACCCTTGACCATGTATGAGGAACAGACACGTCTCCTCTGCGCACATCAACAAGTTGTGTGTGCTTCGGAGCGCCTTCGGGTTCGAACCAGTAGCTAGTATGGCCAGACTGGTGGCTACAACGCTTGAAGAGGTCGATATCGTTTCTCGTGACTGTTGAAAGAACTTAACTCTGATTGCTTACAACGAAGAGCGTCTCTAGGAAATAAGCGACAATCAGACAACGTGCACCTATGCATTCTGTGGCCTATCTGCGTCATCTCCAAAAGGTTCTTCGCCTTCTTGCGCGACTCATTCGTGGTTCGTAATTTATATTTATTTCATGTCTATGCTTGGTTATACATACGTCAATCATATACCTTACGTTTGATGATATTTTATTTTACTCGACTTTATCTATGTTCGACTAGACTCCATGGTGTCTCATATTTATATCTGATTAATTTCTGTTAATTCCTACGTCTCGTCATCATTCATTTATACTACTACTCATCAATTATTTTAGTCATATGAGATAGATTTATTTAATTAAACGTATTATCGAGAATCAGTAAAACACAATTGAAGATTAGTTCATGTAAATTGTGATTTTGTCATCGACAGTATCATTTTTCATTAACATGATAAATTTGGTTATCATCACTATGCGCTCTTTCATCAGCTTTGACTTTATAACCACAGTTTTAACCCTAAAGAAGACCCTTTCTCGTTCTCACCGGACTCTGGCACATAACATTGCTTTGGTTCGAGGCCGATTAATTTCATTTCATAGTTCTGCCGAGCATCATAGGTAAATAAACTGTTAATCTTTGACCAAATAGTCGATTAATGAAGACAGTTCGTGAAACACTTAACTCTTGAATTCTTGATGAATTGGCAAAATATCAAGTTGAGGTGGTCGGTTACATAATTGAGATAAATCAACTAAATCATAAATATTAAGGTTACTACAAGTTCAGTCTATAATCAATTAGATAAATCAACTAGATTACCCATTAGGGTATCGGGATATTCGAGCTTTAAATTCAGTAAGCCGATCATTATTAAGATATATTTTACTTTTAATTAGTCAAAACGATTACAAAATTATCAATAATAAAATTACTAAAACCAACGAAATATTCAATCTTTAATCACTGAGATAATCAATTTATAATTATTAATATCCTTTAAGCTTTAAACCATTAGTGAAATCAACAACTATTAATATTTAAAACTAATAAAGTTAAAAAAAATTTTAATCTTTAGTTAATCAATTACCTGGAACAATAAAATTAGGTTAATCACGAATTTATTAAATTATTCAATCCAATAAAGCATCAAATTAAATTAGTCATAAAATTACTACCTCTTAAGTTGACTACAATTATATACATAAATCAAATATAATTATCTACACTACTAAGAACACGACTCGGTTACGCGTCAGAGTCGAAGGACCACCTCTCCCGATCCCTTCGACGTGGAGACGAATCGCAGCCATATACAAGCTCAGACTGACCTTCAGCTTCTACAGAATCACCTTTACAGCCTAGAGCCGACTTCGACTCGTGAAGGTAACTCCATTTTAATTAATGATAAGTTCAGAACGGAAACATCGATAATAGAATCAAATATATTTAATTGATCAAAGACATAGACAACAAAATCAAATGTAAAATATTCAAATAATCAAAGATACTGTCATTAAAATATATAAAATTAAATATACAATAGTATTGACAATAAATAAAATAAAATATGAACTTTAATAAATAAACGAGGAAAAATGATAATATACAAATAATTTTATTTAAAGAATCAAAGTAAATAATAACTGAACCATACCTCCAAACTAAATTAGGAAAAATGCAAAATATTATGACAAATAACAATCGCGAAAATCGTATGCGCTAAATTGTCAAATCGTAAGAATCCTAAGAGGGAGAAAGTGCCGGTAGTATCCTGTTGCGAATTTGTAGATTTGTTAGATTATTCGTCGCAACATTCGCAATTTACGGATATCTTGAAAGCATCTTGAATCTGAAATTCTTTAAAAATTAAAATTACAAAACACTCGAAAATATAATTTCATGCAACTCCAAAAGGAAGAACAACATAGAACAACACAATGCATCATTTAAAATATTCGTCAAAATCAAATTAGTGAATTACGCACTACAAAGTACGCTCGATAAGTCATACGCTAATCAAGGAAAACATAATCTAATTCCATCGAAATTTATTTTCTGTTTCCAAAAAGTTTTAAATGCATTATTTATCGAAGAAATTTTTATTTACCTAAAAAAAATCTTGCATGTGTCCTGCGAAGGTCTTGAAAATCTTCAAAAAAACTGAGTGTATCCTTGAAATGTTCTTCTGTAGCAAAATAATTACCCGTGAGATTTCTCTTATGATTTCTGAATAAATAGTAAGAAACGGCGTTACATCAGTGATTTATGGAGCCGAGGAGAGCAAAGTAAATGGACAAAACTAAACTGATGATATTGATAGCAGATTGATGTGAGTGGAAACATTTTATAAATAATACTTATTGCAGACTCTGCTCTGCTAACTCAACGTCTTAACCTTTTACATGAGTTTAAAAAAGTACTTTCACTTGAACTCAGCTTCATCAACAATAAATTATTTTCAATAATCATGCATTAAACCATTTTTGGTCCACTCAATTCCTTCTGCAATACAAGAATTCCAATAAAACATATCGTCAGATTAATATTAATTTTCCATTCATTCAATGATGTCAAATAGAGCCTATAGAACGCAACCATCAAAGTCATCCAGGGATTGTTCCGTTAATGACTTAACACTTCTCGATTATCTCCTAATCGTTGAAGTAGTCAAATATTTTAAAACATTTTTGTAGCATTTATTTTGATTTTAATTTGAATAATGAAAATAAGTTAACCGTATCTTTAAAACTACTAATTCTATAAATTGATAGGGATATTTGATTTATATTTTAATTTTTTGACGGTATTTTTACAAATAAAAATCAGTCCCAAAAGGTTGATAGTCTTCATGAAACTATAAGACTTACTTCCATTTTTATTTCGAGAATTGAAATAAATATATTTGTGTTCACTAAATCGTATCAGCAGCAGCAACCAATTAAGAGTTTTTCCATGTGATATTTAACTTATTTTTTTTAATTTTTAATTATCGAAAATGTTTTAATTGAATTTGCGACCACTGAAATTTTTGAGCTGAGAAAAATCCAGACGTACATTCATAAAAATTTTAATTCAATGAAAAATCTAAAAATTGATTAGAAATTATCGAAAACTGTGAATATTTTAATTTGGTGTTGTTTGAATAATTAACTTTGTACGAAAATTTGAAGCATAAAATAAATAAATTGATATCGTTTGAATTTTTTTCTTTCGATTAAATTGATTCTATTTTGACATTTCGCTTAGTTTAATTAAATAAAGAATGTCAGAGAATAAATGCTCGAAAAAACGCAAAGAAAAACAAGATCATCGATCTTGGCTTCATCGATTTATTATCGGTCGATTGCCGATGGAATTCGAACGGAAACCCATCGATCCCGATTATCGAAAATATCTGATCGCGCAATCGCGAATTGCCGCTGCAACAGGCGACTACTCGTATTTGGCAACGGCGCAATACGATCCTCGATATTCCAATGTCTACCAGTCCAGAGAACGATCTCGCATAAAAGTACAAGCTAAAGATCTGCCGTTTTATTCGGAATTTCCCGATCCGAAATACGGATATGAATATATACCGAATAAACCCCTTTTAACTAAAACGACAAACGGAACGGTTTGTGAATCGTTAAAATCGAAATACAAATTATCGAACAGTTGGAGTGTCTGGGCGACACGTTTGAGTGGGGCGGACGCGATAATTTACGTGATCGATATCGGTGACACCGGTCACCTCAATATTTTTTACGAATATTCAAGTTTCAACTTACATAAATTATTTCTGACATGCGAAATATAATGAATTATATGAAATATGAATAAATTTTATTGGTTGGATGATTAAAGAATCGATTTAAAACACATTTAAGTTGATTATAACACATTAAATTTGTTGTCAACTTTGTTTGAAGATAGCGTATAATGTCCCAAATATACGACAACACTTATTCATATTTCTTCCTTCTTTTTGACCTTAGCTGATAGGCCGTGGGTTCACCCAATTAGCACAATTCTTAGGCACATTATTCTTGTTCCTCTGCAGCTTATTCCTACATAGTCCAAATTAGATTCCGCATTTAGATTTAAGATTCACCGAATAGCTTGATGTTTAGAGAATTAATGTTAAGAGAACTCATTGATTTGTTACAAAATTTATTGAAATCACAATTTGGATCACTTTTATGAATATCCGTAATAATGTCTTCACTCAAATTCCTCACTCAATGTTTAATACTTCTCATCAAAAATCTGAATTAACTTAAAACGAATGATTTTATTTAAAATATCTACTTTGAATTTTATTGGTCAAAATAAAATTACTTTTTATTACCAATTAAAAATATTAATTTATTTTAATTATTTAAAAAATTACAAAAATAAAATTAATAAAATTACTTAAAATTTAAATAAGTAATAAATGAATAATTTTGAATATTAAATCTAAATTTAAATAAATTAGTTTCAGATAATAAGAATTAAAATATTGATCATCCATCTGATTAGGAGAGACACAATTCCAAATCGACATACAACATTTAAACATGCAAACAATACACAAAAAATCAACATACCAAATATTACTCTCAATTAAGATAATATTTTATTTTAACAACATTTCCTTGAGACATGTTAGAGGGACAGGAATATGAGATTATAAATTAACCATTATGCCAGCTTCTTTTCTACAAAAAACTGCATATACTATGAAGCTTATTTACTAATAAAAAATTATTTAAATATGTTATAATAACAGCTTATTTTCATCTAAAAATTAAAATGAAATATAGTAAAGTTTTTATCATTCTTCTTGTTTTTAAAAAATATATGAATTTATAAATAAATATATAAATTAATAAAAAAATTATATTAATATTTTTGATTTAATATTTTATTTTGATTCATTAAATTTCAAAACAATGAGATGAAATGAATATATTTTTTCTTTGTAGAGAATAATCAACATTGCCTCGAAATCAAAAAAAAATACATTGATATTGACCCCCTCGAATGCTTTTCATTATTCTTTTGATATTCCCAAAATTTCATGTTAAATATAGGTTTTGAGATATTATCTATTATAATTATTAGATGTATTTCATTTAATTCTTTATATTAGTTTTGAATTATTGCTTTTTCTGTTATTAAATAATATTTTTAGATGCAACTTATCTCTAGTAAATAATAAACTAAAATAAATAATAAAAGAACAAGTAGATAATTAATTAACCTTATATATATTGAAAATATAAGTTGATTAAAGCTTTTTTATATAATTATTGAACATGTTTCGATACTTACATACATCATCATCAGCAATTTTAGGAAATTTAGTATTTAAATATTTAAGCGGTACAACATTTAATTGTTCTTAATAATATGATTTTAAAAGGTAGATTAAGTTTAAATGGAATAATTTAAAAAATATATTATAATTTTTTAAAGTATTATTGGGTAATAATGACAAAATTATTTTAATTTAAAATTTTAAGTATTGAAATAACCTTACTTTGCCGATTTTGAATGTTAATTGGTGGGTTGTAGTGTCTTATTAGTATATGTTTCAAAACTGTCGTTCGTAATTTGAATCAAATCCCTTTTGTAGAACAGAAAACTCATCTTTTGTAATAGATGAGGTTCTATCCTTAAAAAAATAACCAATGATCTTCAAAGGTGGGGGAGAGATCCAAAATGTCCAGGTTGGGTGTCTCCCTGCGATATCAATTCTTTCGCCTAAATGAGAATTAACTCGAAAGAGGTTGTTGAAATGTGCAGATAGTTCTTCGAACAGTGTGTTCTCTTTCGATTGTGTGTTACAGAGAACACGTAACTCTGTTATGAGTTCTTTCAGTTTTTCCTTCTCCGTCGCTTGCAAGGATCTTTTTAATTTGCTCCCTAAGAGCTTCTGCTCTTTTCCGTTTCCGTTGTCGAATCTTTCTCGGAATAAGAAGTCTGCTCGACTGCCACCTCGAGTACGTTGTGTCGTTTCTGTCTTTTACGATTTCTGAACGTTTTGCTCATTTTTCTCTGATCATCATCGTAAGCTCATCCAGGTGCCCATCCAACCACCACTGGTTGATTGGTGCTCATTTCCTTTTTCTACTCAGCCTCTGTATCTCGTCTCTGATGGCTTGATTAAGAGAGTTTCACGTAGTATTGCCTGAAACAATAAGATGCAGAAGTGATTATATTATCAGCTCTTTCTTCTTGACAATTGCTTCCCTGTCCGGTAGCTTTTGTTTGCTTGAGTTTTATCGCTTCTCAAGCGTTTTTTGTGATATTAAATGAAATATTTAATTAAATATTTTTTTGTTCTTCTATGTTTTTTTTCTTCTCTGTTTTTGTTCTTCTCAGAGATTCTGTAATAGATACAATCTTTTCGTCGTTGAGCTGATTCACATTCCACGTGCCTATTTTCAGTTTTCGGAGGTTGGTCCCTGTGTCGCCGGAACCATCCAGGAGGAAATTGACTGCGAGTTTTTCCAGAATCTTTGTTTGAGTTTCACTAGCAACGAGGTAATCCGCGAACTGAATGGCTAGTCCCGTTTGCTTCATCTCTCATTTAGACTAGAGAAGGTGACTCTAATTTCAAGGATACCCCCGAGGAGGCGAAAGATATTGTATCCCTCTCTCTGATGTGGGCCTCCCATCTCTTTCAATGGTATTGAGCCTAAGCCTCTTTAGAGGATCCACCCAAACGAAAGTCCTTAAGGGCCCCCCGATGGGCCTCCTACGGATTCAGTGGCCTTCCGCCTCTGAGCAGTCGGTTTGCCAGTTATAAACGATCAGCCATTGAACTTGGTACCATTGTCATACATACATTTGGTGTAAAATTTTTGACACCTGTGACAATTACATTTATATTCTAGATTAGATTGCAAACAACAAACTGTTTTAGATTTATTTGAGAGGAAACTTTGATCTTTGGATGTGAACATGGAAGGTCTGAGAAGAGAGGCTATAACTAGAAAGATGTGGCTAAGACTTGTGCATAATTGGATGCACTCACTGCCCAACGGCTAATGTCCAAATTAGAAGAAAGGCGACAACAAATGTTCGAAATGTTGCATCGAAAATTGATTATAAATTTGGATAAATGATTTATACTCGGTTCTAATGAAGATTGGAAATACTACATTAGAACGTAATATAATATCGCAACGAAAATCACACTTGGATAGGAAATTTTCCAGCTTCAACTAGAAAATTGGCAGACATTAACTTTCCTATCATTCTTTGTGACGATATTGGAGTAGAAATGGATAATTCAAGAACAAATTTTGAATTGAAGACAATAAAAATCCGGTAACTTTTATTATATATTAAAGAATATTATATATTAAGCATTCTCATACTTTAAATATGTAAACTTGATAGTTCAAAAACATCGTATAGCTGGGCACTGTCATGTAATATATAATACTATATATAATCTATAATACCATCACAATAACACTGACAACATTGAAATGCAATTCTAAAAATATGTCTTCAATGCATTGTTGAAATAGAGAAAACTAAATCACTTTAATTCATGAGATATAAAAGATTTGCACAATACAGTACAAAAAACTGAAGGTTTCACTCTAGCTAAGAAACTTTTCGAAATTTAGAGTTTCCATTCAGGCTTCTAGTAAATGAGTAAAGTTTTTGCAGTAAATGTCACCAAAGACATGGAAATAGGAATAAATCCAAGATTAGAGAAGTGGTTTGGATTGAGAAAGAGATTTGAGACAAACATCAGGATACATTTGCAAGTCTTCATACTGTAATAGACAAATCGACGATATCAGTTACCAGTTATTGTCCCAAATGTATTATAATCAAAAGTCAAATTGAAGTATTAAAAATCTCAAAACGAAATAATGTTTGTTATTCATTGTGTGATGTTTCGTAGATAACAATAAAAAGCATCTGCTTTTTGTGGTACGTAAGTGTGAGAAGTGGTTGCAACATCAATATCAGAATTCATTTTTTTAACACCAAAATTTATTTATATAACAACAATTCACATATTTAAACAATTTTTTCTGTTAATTTAATTATCTCGCCACAAATTAATCTATTAAATTCTATTAGATTCAATTTTTAAATCTTGCAAATTTATTAAACAATTTTCACATTAGACACTTAAAATTTATTTTAACATTTATTTAAAATTGTTTCATACTTCTATTAAAATATATAAATTGTTATGACAGTAAAAATATTTTTATTTATAAATAACTATTTAATTTTTAATGGTTTTCTTATCATTTTAATTTTAAGATATTTAATAGATACATTAAAAATATATTTTTTATTTTTAAATATATATTTAATTTTTTTTATGATTTTCTTTTATTATATCATTTTTAATTTTTTAAAATATTTAAAAAGCATATTAACATTAAAATATTTTACCTTTTAAATTAAAAAAATAATAAATTATTCTGGTGAGATGAAAACTTGGTACACGATTTAGGTAAAGATTTAGGTACACTAAATCTTCGTACACGACAATGGACCTTTCCAAAGGAAAAAATTGTTTACAGTTGCAGTACATTATTATAATAGTCAGTCAAATGTTGCTATTTTACAAATAGAAACGCAAAAAAGTGCAAATAATAATTACGTTTCTCCAGTAACTTTCTCATGAAAATTGAATAAGAAATCCTTGTCTCAAAAGATTACGTGAGTCAATTTGGTTTATGTTGAATATTTCTATTTGAGTTTCATGAATTTACTGATTGAGATATTTGCGACAATTTTGAGAGGCATTTATGTTATCAATTTTTTATTATTAAATGATAGACGGATTCAATAAAAAACCTAGGTTAAAAAATAAACTATATGGTTTAATGAAAAAAATAAATATTGAAAAAAGAAAAAGAAACTATTTAGTTATAAAAAAAAGAGAAACAAAAACAGAAGGTCATCAGTAGACCAATAAAATGCCGGTGACCTACAAAAATGGATTAAGATTTGTACATAAGGGGATGTCCATAAATGACGTCATGCAATTTTAGCAGATTTCCAACCCCCTCCCCTTCGTCACAAAAAGCCTGATCCCCCTCTCACCCCTCTTCACATTTTGTCACAGATTTTCTTTCACGAAATACTTCAGTATTTCGATTTAACTTCACATTTCCTAAAATCCCTCTCCTCCCACGTCACACTTCGTCACAATATTCTGCCTCCCCACTTCCTGAGTGACGTTGTTTATGGACGATCCTTATAATAAAAAATAAATAGGCTAAAAAAATTGAAAGTTATAATAAAATAAAAAAAATAATTATTATGACAAAAAGTTTGAAAATTGTAGTTATGGATGTTAACTAGTAAATGAAAACATGTTTTCATATCCATTCTTTCTGCGGGCAGAACTCAACTTGACCAAAAGAATATAATTTGTTATATTTTGAGGAAAGGAAAAATACTATTACACTTTTTAATTGGGCAAATTTTGGAAAAAAGTGATTGAGTAAAAAGCCTTCAAAAATTGGTTTCTAAATTCCATGGATACATACCTAGAAAGCAAGCTAATAAAAAAAATGGAAAAAATTTCTTTGAATAAAAATTGTGGAAATATTTGCAATTTTTCGTATGCTCACATCAAATTATTTTTCGATTATTTATCGGTGTTTTATTGGCTAGAAGATTGTCATTTGATGAACAAGTCACGGAGAAACAACTTCTGGATGGCATCGGTTCCCATATGAGAATCCCGGCCGTATGAAATAGCCCTCAAAAAAGAGGAACAATAAAGACGAAATAAAATTCGAATGCATGCCAAGAGAGAAAGAGCAGACAATTTGAATGATATCCATAAAGACATGAAAAACCTGAGTTATGTCGACAATGAAGATCTGCGAATGATCGTCACAAGAGATGAGAATACACCTTACAGTAATATACTATTAGGCTTCCCCCCACTACCCAGGAACACTGCAAAAACGCTATAGTGTTGCAGTAAAATGAAAGAACTTAATTTATTATTACCTTATTATTGCCTTATGTTAATAAATATCCCAAAATATTTATAAGTTTTAAAAAGTGCAATATTTATTTTGTAATAAATTTCTTTTTTAAATCAATTTGCATTATGTAGGAAGAAGAAAATATTTCTGACCCAGAAAGAATTATCAAAAAAATAAAAAAAACAGCTTTTTAACTTAATGTTTGATAGAAAACTATAAAGCGTATCTTCATATATATTGTGTGATAATTCTATTATTTTTATAACACAAAAATACATTTATGCTACATTTATATTTATTTATTATATATTAATAAATTTATATTTCATTTCTAATAATAATGATAATCATAATACTTATAATTATACGTTATCAAATTTACAGTAAATACTCATAAAAATAAAATCTTAAATTTTTTAATATTAAAAAGGATCAAATATTACTTTTTGAAAATATATTGTATGATTATTTATTGCTGTAATATTTGTTGAAATCGAACGAGAGACATCGAAACAATAAATTGATCAAGACAGGAATTATGACCCATTAACATTCTCATTTCCACTGTGACAGTGAGTTTCTTTTTATACTCTTTTTTCTCTACATTATTTCAAGTAAGTCAAACAGAGCTTTGATATTGTGAAATGTGTTTGATGAAAATTATTTCTGTTATAATGCAAAGGACAAACATATTGTGTTTTAATTCGATTAATATTATAAATTTTCACTAGCGATTTCATTCATCTATATGTATAAATGATAGGAAAAACAAGTAAAATATTAAGAAAGGTTTTTCTAGTAACCGTGTTGTAGGTCATGTTTCATTAAACCTGTGTAGTGCTCGAAACATAACGAAATTATAATCTTCTTTGTGGTGAACCAAAAATTGGCAATTTTTTATATAATACAATTTTTATGTGTGAAACATTTGAATGAATAAATGGTGATTTCAACTGATTTTCAAACTGATTATAATTAAATTTGACTACATTAGTTTATTTCTTTACATAAATAAATTCATTTTATAATTTTTCGGTGGATTCAACGTTATTTCTTTCTATAATTTTAAATACTCTAAGGTCACACTAATCACATATCCGAGCAACGCGGACTAAAATAGAGCTGCAGAGACACCTGTCAACGCGCCAACCGGTGGTCATCGGGCGCTACCAGTTCGTGGCGCCCACACAACGGATTGATCGACTTCCTCACAATAAAGAGATGCTGGCCACTATCACCTATTAATATCATTTTTGTTATCCAAAATTTCAGTAAACATTTTTATCACAAATGAGGAATCCATCGAGATTGTTTTGCACAAACAGTGCCGCTCTCTCACTATCACAAAACTAACAGAATCCGCGATGAATCGATATAATTCACACATGAAATCAGTTGTCTCAATACAGATAATATTGATCTCTTTAACGATCGATCGATAATAACTTATTGTTATCTTTAGATTTGAGAAATTTCGTTCATTAATTTGCAAGAGAATATCATTTTGAATAGAGATGTTGGGTGTGTTATTATTAATGCTGGATTTTATATTATTATTTTAATTTTATTAATTCAAATTTGTGTGTTTCATGTTATGCTTTAGCATCTTAGTTTATTTTGACCCAACATATTATTTAGAT
>MQRK01234915.1:4157-15771 GCA_001938485.1 Girardia tigrina
TATATATATATATCAATGAATTCCAATGGCAATCGGGTTAATAAAACAAAAAATAGCCATTTTTTCAAAAATTTATTTGTCAATACTAGTTTCGTCATATTAACATCTTCAGTTGACTAATTGAAATTTCAGATTTATGTCCTTTTTATATAGCGGTAGACTGTTACGCAATATTACTCAATGTAGCTTTTTTTATTTAGTTTAATTTTAAAAAAAATTAACAAGAAAAAACTTCTAAAAAATCAATATTCAAAATTTTAATTTTTTATTCAAAAAAGAGACAAAAAGAAGAAAACTTAGAAGAAACAGAAGACAAAAAAATCATAAAAAAACAAATCTTAATCATCTATTGAATTGTAGGGATCGAGAAAATATAGGGAGTGATAAGGAATTTAGTGTTTTATGTAAAAATTTTGACAATTATAAGGAGAGGATAATCACTGAAGCATTGTTAATTAAGCATTATAAACCATGCTTAAATGTTCAAAGTGATTCCTCAAATTATATTAAAATATTTTAATTCTTAGTTTTTTTGTCTTCTGTTTCTTTTAAGGTTTCTTCTTTTTGTCGCTTTTTTTTGAATAAAAAATTAAAATTTTGAATATTGATTTTTTAGAAGTTTTTTCTTGTTAATTTTTTTTAAATTAAAGTAAATAAAAAAAAGCTAAATTGAGTAATATTGCATAACAGTCTGCCGCTATATAAAAGGGACTTAAATCTGAAATTTCAATTAGTCAACTGAAGATGCCGATATGGCGAAACTAGTATTGCAAAATAAATTTTTGGAAAAATGATTATTTTTTGTTTATATATATATATATATTTCACTGTTATTTTTCATTTAATTTTTAATTTAATCACAATTTTTTATTTGTGATTCTTATGAGTATTATTATTGACCTAAAAACCAATCTCTATCTCCCTACATTAATTAGCAGAACTGACAGCGTCACTAGAGCCCCTCGTCGTCAATGTCTCACTCGATAAAACTCGCTCATCGACACAAATCTCATTCCAACAGCTGCATCGACACAACTCACCCCCATTCACACACACTCGCACAAAACTGCTCTCACAACACTCAATCAGCAAATAAAACCTCCCGCAGACGTCTTGTAGCGTCCCTCAATCATGTTTCCATTTTTATCAACGGGAATTATATTTCTATGAGGTTTTTGTGCGACTGTCTTAAAATCGATATTCTCTCAACTCATCAATTCTCATTTTGCCACAAAATCTACTTTGGATTTCGATTCAACTTTCGCCGGTTGCCGATTCATTTGATCGTTTAGAAATTGTCAAATTATTGCAATTTGTTTCGCGTATTCAAATTGGAATCGTTACTAATGTAATCGAATTATTTATGCGTTTTGAGTAAGTAAAACAAATGTTTTTGGGGGGAAATTAATTTCGATACGAAAAAATTACGAATTGATTTTTTTGGTTGAAATTTACGTTTAATAATTTTCTTTTCGTTTTGATTAATTGAAATTTTTTGTTTAATAATGAATATTCGTGTGTGGATGGGCAAATTGAATTGTTTTTAATATAAACTGGAAAACAAAATCAAAAAATATATTTTTATATCCATGCTTTCTGCGGACAAAATCTACTTGGCCAACATAATTTATGTTGTTTTTTGTACAAGAGAAAATAACTATTACATTTTTTAATACATTTATTGCTCTTACTTGCTATTTCAATCTTTGTAACGGAAATTTTCATACAAAAAATTTTTCAACTCTATTTTGCAATTAAATAGTTAATAATAATACAATAAATTTATTATAATGCACAGAAGGAACTAAAACATTTCTACTTAATTCTGTTTAAACCTTTTTGGATAATCGTTAAAAATTTTGTGCCAAAAACTTTTTAGATGTTGCGTTAGTGGATCTGCCCCGGGCCTATCTTCAGATAAAGGTAGATTGATCGTTGTGGACCTATCAGGTGGTCTGTCATGAGGGCCGATTGTGGTGCTTAACTGGGCTGAAGTTCGGGTTGAGTGTGGCTCCGAAATAAATGCAGAAAGTGCTGAATCACGTATTGGGGTCGGACCTAATTGTGCAAGCTAACACCGACACATACTAAGATGACATCGTAGTAAACACCGCAAAGGTATCAGTAGATCGATTAATCGCGATTCTAGAGAGATTCGGGCCTGAAGCGAAGCCCCCGGAGGCAATTGATAGAAGTCGTGTCTTGGCACTGACCGTAAAAGGGGAGGCTAACAGTCAGCTACAGTGGCAGCTGGACAGTGATATTATGGAATTACCGGCCCGCTTTACTCAACACAACCTGTTTGCGTGTGCTGAAAAATTAGTGAACCACTTTCCGGTGTTCATATGGCTGAGAATCGCAAGTGGCTGAAATTGCAAGTCAGTTGTTTGAGCGGGTTAAATTGGATAATCAAGCACAGGGCGATTGGAAATAGCCACCAATTGAGAAGAGTGAAATATAATCTGACGTCGGTTCAATCTATTCAAGCGGGTAGTCATGGAGGAGCAGAAAAGCGAGATGGTGTCACTCGTTCACCCTGAAAAGAATAAATCGGATGACTATTTTCGTAATGACTAGTTTCCCGGTCCATTGATGATGAATGGCACATAGAGCATCGGTCGCGGCGATAATATCATAGAAAACGTCACGAAATCAATCATTTCGGGGTCTGACGTTCCCTGTTTCTGGAAAAGATTATATTGTGTCTCAAGAAAGTCTTGGAAAGGCAAGATAGAGACAGTGATTACGAGTTACGAGCAATGGACCTCAATCAATCCATCACCAATCCGCTGGAGTGAGGGCGAGGTGGAAGTGAAGAAAGCGTGCCAGCTCAGGGAGATAAAGGTGACTCATGTCAAATCAAAAATAATCTTAAGGATGTTGATTGCTAAACACGGTATTCGCAGCATGACGCAGATCGTGGCGGAAAGTGAACCAAAAATATGTGCAGCCATGAACAGTGTTTGGATCTTGTTCGGGCCACCAGACAAAGTGCTGCTAGACATCTACAGCACCTTCAGGGGATTATGAGTAACGGGTTTTTTTACTTAAACTGAAATTGATACCAGATTTGAATGAGTGAATTGGCCATGGGGCAACGGAATTATGGAACACAACCACCGGACCATCAAGAGAATAGTTTCCCTGAGCAGAACGAAAATCCTGGAAATGATAGAACGTAAAACGCTACCCCAATTGTAAGGGAAGTTATTCCTGCGTCAACGGTGTTCGCCCAAAAAAGAAGACTACTGTTTAATCATATTCAGCCCTAATCGCGACATAGTCCTTCACTTGGGAATCCAGCAGTCGAGGAAGCAGTATTCGTGAAACCAGTGTCCCTGTAGAACTGCATGACTCAGTGTAAACGTGGGACAGTAACTAGAGTACGATCAGCACATCAAGTGGAGGTAGACGGAATGCTGTACCACGTCTACCGCAAGCAGCCGACAAAAATGGGATCAGCCAAAGTCCTCAGATTCTCGAAGAAAAGGGGAACGTCTAGGTGGAACCAACACAAAGTATATACATTCGTGTCGATCATACATGTCGATAAGAAAAAATCCACGGGGCTCTTCTGGCTGTCCAAATGGCAGCCACCCCGCAGAGTAATGGGGTTGCAGATTTGTTACAAAATACATTTTGGATTTTATATGTTTGTGATATTATTTTTAAATTAAAGGCATTTTTAAACATAATGAGATCTGAAGATGACGGCTATACCACTTAAATTAATTATCATAAAAAATGTCCGCACACCGGCTCGGTTTGGGGACTTCAATTGTGCGGGCGCAGTGACAAACGAAAGCAGTGGAATTCTACCAGCTACAACCGGAATATGCATGTGTGCCTTAGGGAGGGGAGGGCCTGTGGTGTGATATATATTAAAATATTCATTTATTGAAATCGGTGGTTTGGCAATGTAGAATGTTATTTAAATACATTTTAGTACCTTCACATAAACTTCTTATTATTAAAAAAAATAAATTACAATTTAATTTACAAATTCAATTACAAAATAATGTTAAATTATTTTTTAAAAAATATTTTAAATATATTATTTATTATTACGATGTATTAATTTAATTTTAAAGTTGTTATTTACATTTTTAAATTGTCCGAATAAACCGACAGTTTATAAAATTTAAAATATCAATCTTCCATCTGGGTGGGAGAAACACATTCCTAAAACTACATACCAAACAACATACAATGGACACCTTTCAAAAATAGTCTTCACAGCTGCAATTTGCTTCTGTGCTCAGATGCTAGTTGAAATAAAAACTTTTACCTGTGTACCTCATATTTATCTGGAGGAATGACTCTTGGTTTGTCAATGTTCTCAAGAATGTCTCTGTGATAAGCAAGACCAAGTTTCCAGCAAATATCCAAGTCTTGAGAGTTGTCTCAAGTAAGAGAAATCTTATGCCGCTGCATTTCTTTCAAAAAGGCAAAACAATTTCAAAGGATGTTTATTTCAAGGTTATAATGACAGTCTAAAGCCATGGATGCGATAAAACTATGACCTTTGGATGACCATACATTTATAAACAAGATGAAGTACACGTTCACACGAGACCTTTGTTCCAAAATTAAGTCTTTCACAATGTTTATATATTTTGATGGAAGTATTTTTGGTACCCTAACAGTTCCGACCTAAGCATGATCAATAATAATAATAGAAAGCGTGATCAATATACAAAACAATTAAATATACTAACAACAACATCCTCCGAGCCTTTATTGAGACAGACTACATGAACTTGAACCATGATCTGCTAAAGCAGTATACTAGCACTTTATAGTGTTGATCAACTAGATCATAGACGTTCAAGGTAAATATATATATATATATATATATATGTATGTATATACAATGAAAGATCTCAACAGGGATCCTTTAAATTAGATATAATAACCTTTGTTCTCATCTTTGTATATTGATATACATAAACAATTATTTATACGAAACATTTTTGTCCGGATTATAGCGATGTACCTTGCATTAAACAGTCGTTAGCATCTGAGTTCTTGAATAATTTTTGAACATCTGAGTATTTTAAAAGATAACGAAATATAATATAAACAAATAATTTAGTTTTAAACATACACAATGGTAATATTCCATATTATCCATAATATAAAACTCAATGAAAACCAAATATAATTACCAGTAAATTTAATTGGACAACATTCTGTCAATGAAAACTGGGAAACAATTAATATTCTTGTATAAAAACAATAAAAAACAAAAGTTTTGATGAATTTTGGGAGACCAAAAAGAATGAGTAAACCATCAAGACATAGGAAATCGTCTTTAGGGAATTTTCTATCAACAGTTTTCAATTCGGATTTTAAAAATGCGGGAAGCAAATCTTCAATTGGAAACATAATGGAGATCGATGAGGAAATGCAGTTGGACGAAGATGTTTGCTACATGTCCGACAACCCTAACAGACCATTTAAAGTAAAGGAACTTTACCAAATTTTCATCATTTTTATTAATACTTATTTTCTCTTAGTTGGCCGCTGCTGGAAACTACAAAGAAGTAGAAAAATTACTGAGTATTAATCCTTTGTTGGCTACAGCAACTGATGAAGAGGAAAAGACTTTGCTGCATCACGCAGTCTCACAATCTAAGACGAAAATCATGGACATTCTTATAGTTTATAGAACAGGTTTTTTATCATTTTACTATTATCATATTCTAATTATGATTTATGATTTGTTTTTATCCTTTTTATAATTTTCAGATGTTAACGCAAAAGACAAAAATGGAAACACTGCTTTACATTTAGCAGTTCTTAATAATCAAACTTATACCATAGCGTATTTAATTTTAAATGGAGCGAATCCCAATTTATCTAATAACGATTTTATGGCTCCAATTCATTTAGCTGTTTATAACAAAAAATTAGATTCTTTAAAAGAACTTCTAAAGCATCCGGAAGTTAATAAAAATGAAACTACTAAATGCGGAAATAGCGCTGTGCACATAGCTTGTGAAATAGATTATCAAGAAGGCTTAGAATATCTGGTAATATATAAATATTTTGTTTCGGTAAACTAAGCAAATACGTTTCAGTTGAAATGTGATGTAAATATTTGCAGTCCAAACATTTACGGAATTTATCCCGTTCACGTAGCTATTAAGCACTGCAATGAGAAATGTTTGGAGATGTTGGTGGTCTCTAAGCTGACATGTGGTCTAACAGCAAAGCAAATTTTAAATTTTTCCGATAAAGAAGGTAATGTTCCTTTACATACGGCAGTGAATACGGGAGACACAAAAGCCGTGCAGGTAAATTCTATAGCGCTTATTTTTAAGTAATATTTTATTCCTTTTGGAAAGATGTGTCTTCAATACGGAGCTAATATAGATGTTCGACAAAATGATAATTCAACACCTCTTCATTACGCATGTACAAAGGGAGAATTAGATATAGTTAAATTGATGATTCGAAGCAGGAGTGAAGTCAAAGATTCTGTTTTAAAGATTAAAGACAACAATGGTCATACTCCTCTTCATAAAGCAGTTATGTTCAATTACGTAGATCTAACTATATATCTTATTGAAGAAGTAAGTAAAATATTTAACTGTCTAAATTTATATTGATCCAATTTTCTAATTGTTAGTTGCATTAAAATTATCTTTGATAATGTTTGATTCAATATTAGGAATCATAATTTCACACAAAAGTTGAGTAATGAAAATTACACACGTATTTAAACAAATTTCATCTCGTTAATTTAATCATTTCGCAACTATACATTTATTAAATTTTCTTTAAATCAAATTTCTGCTTTTGTATAAATTTATTACACTTTCAATATTTAAAATTTAGTTCTATAATTTACTACTTTTGTTAAAAAATATTTAATTTATTTTAAATTTAATGTACGTGGTGCGCTCAATAAATAGTGAGCCTAACATAGAAATAATATTCTGATTCCAATGAATTTTTTTTCATAACATGCAAGTTATTAAGGTAATACTTGTGATATTTGTTTTAATCTATTATTTGTGTGTAGGTTAGAGAGCACATAAATTCGATTATGTCATTGAAAACGTCCAATATCGAAGCGTTATTCGTTTCTTGTTAATGAAAGGGAAAAGCCGGGAAGAAATATTCGTGGAGCTTAGTTCTGTTTATGGCGATGAGAGTCCATCCATATCTACTGTCAAACGATGGTTCAACCATTTTCGCGATGGTCGAACGTCTGTTTTTGATGAAGAAAAGTCAGGTTGGCCACGTGAAATTGGCGAAGAAATAGCGAAAAAACTCAAGAAAATCGGGAAGTGTGAGCGACGAATCACCACCAGAGAGCTGACAATGCGATTAAATGTCAGCACAGGTACCACATAATCACTGCTTGCGGAAACTGGAATTAGAAAATTGTGTTCACGCTTCGTGCCACGGTTTTTAACATCAGACATGAAGGATCGGCGATTGATTTACTGCCAGGAAAACTTAAACCTCTATGAACGTATTGGAGACCGCTTCTTACAGAATATTATGACAATGGATGAAACACCACTTGCCTTTTATGTCCCAGAATCAAGACATGAGTTTCAAGAGTGGAAGCTGCCGGAGGAAGGCTGTTCGAAGATGATGCGATCATCAACCTCTCACAAAAAAGCTCTCATGCTCACCACTTTTTGGGATGCAAATGGAATGATCCTTGCTGATTTTGCGGAAGCTGGTGTTTGTATCAATTGTGAATCTACTCCCGGCTCATGCTACAGACCAAAAAACTGAAAAGGAAAAGCAGAGTTTGTGAGTTATATTATTTGCACGACAATGCACCCATCCACACAAGTGGGCTGTCAATGTCATCAATTGAGGGTTCTGGCCTCACCCTGCTCTCACACCATCCATACAGCCCGGATCTGGCGCCACCCGATTATCATCTCTTCAACCACCTCAAGCGAGCTCTCAGGGGTCAACTTTTTGCTACGAAAGGATACAGTCTCAAATTTCTTGACTCAACAGCCACCGAAATTCTTCGAAAAAGCCTTTCTGGACCTTGTTGTGTGCTGGAAAAAATGTGTTGGTGTGAATGGAGATTTCTTTGAGAAATGATACCTTTATAACTTGCTTGTTATGAAAAATAAATGTCATTGGAATCGGATTAAAATTTTAAGTAGTTTATATTACGCAAAAAATAAATAAAAAAATAAATAGTCCAGTAAACCGATTTAAAGTCTAACTAGTAAATCAAAAAATATTTTTTATATCCATGCTTTATGGCCAAAGGAACTTTTAATTTTTTATTGTGTTTTTTTTTAAATATTTTTTAATTAAAACTTTGTTGGCAAAGTAAAGTTATATCTGCAGAAAAATAGTTTTAAATTAAAAATATTATTTTTAAATTAAAAAAGTTTTTATAAATTAAAAACAATACAAAATTTCGAATTTAATTAATTAATTGACTTAGAAAGGATTGTTATGTTTAATAAATATATTTTGAATTTTTGATGTTTTGTGTTTGAATGTGTATGTTGATTTGGAATTGTGTCTCTCCTACTCAGATGGATGATTAATAATTATATTCTTATCTAAAAATATTTAATGTTTAAATTTATTTCTAATTTTAAATATTTGTAAAAATTGAAATAAATTAATTAATTTTATTTACAATTTTTTATAAATAAATCGAATTAATATTTTTTAAATAATTATTGTGAGAAGTCGGAGAAAATGATTATTAATTATAATTAATAATCATTTTCTCCGACTTCTCACTATTTTTCAAACTATCTAATTCACACATTTCTAGAGGAATAATTTCATACATACAATCAAACATACAATCATACACACATTCATACATACAATCAAACATACCTCTGCATTGACTTTCTAATGAAGCACATTGATCACCTTTCCCTGTAATCGTGTATCTTCGTTTCCCTGATCATCTCTGAATTTTCTGTAACCTCTAGGATATTCTTGTCTTTTAGAATCTTCTTTTCTATAGGTTTCGTCAGTATCTCCCCGTCTTGAAGAGTCATTTCTAGTTCGTCAAATTCCGCTACTGGATATTTCCTATATGTGTACGTCGGCCGGTCTCTATATCTTTGATTCGAGTAATTTTTCCTTTCATTTTCCCATCGATTTCTTCCATTATCCAGTTTCGATTGATCGCGTTCCTAAAACCTATTCGGGTTTTCATAATATTGTGTTCTTATGTGTCCTCTTTTATTGCAATGATTACAATTCAAATTTGGACACTATCTTCTAACATTTCCTTCTTCATGACATGCCCAACAAGTAATTTTTCTGACTTTAAAATTTCTTCTTGTATCTTTTGGAATTTATCTAGTCCGTGGTCTTGCTGTTCTCCTTTTATTTTCCATTGTTTTCCATTCATTTTCTCTTTTTGTATTATATGCTGCCACTGGTGCGTTTCTTTTCTTTTTCTCATGTTCAAACATTCTCGTTTGTATTTCTTAAATTTCATGATTTTGTGATACCTTGTATGGCTATTTGTTTTTGTACATCATCATCATCTATCAAATTAACGTATACTAAATTCGATAATTCTTTCTTACCCAAATTTTTCTCTACGAATTTTTCTATTAGTTCGTCTGCCTTTCTAAATATTATTGTGGGATCACTGGAGCCAATTCTCAAATCTAACATTTTTTTCATTGAATTTAGTATGTTTTTTTTCCTTGAGAATGCTGCTCCTAATTTCGCTTCACGTGTTTCATCGGTTGCTGTTTCATACTTAATGATTGCCTCAGGAGTCATATATGTCGTTACTAAAAGGATTTTCCTTTCCTCTGAAAATCCCATTATCTTCACGTACCTGTTGAAGTTCTTTATAAATGCTTCTACTTTTGTCTCAGATCCATCGAATGTTTCTGAACCTTTGATGTTCGGAGTCACATGATCGTTTGTTGCCATTTTAAGAACACCAATTCGACTTTTCATATTTTTATTAACATAACAAGGTTGATTATCCTCAAGACAATCGTTGTCGAAGCTTTTGTATGATTGCATTCTAACTAATAGATGACTTTAATCTTATTATTTTTAGCAAATGGTGATACAAATAATTTGTTAAAATATTTACTCAAAATTTATTGGATAAAAATTAAATGATTATTAATTATTTAAAAAATATTCATTCGATTTATTTATTAAAAGTTGTAAATAAAATTAATTAACTTATTTAAAATTTTACAATTATTTTAAATTAGAAATAAATTTAAACATTACATATTTTTAAAAATATTAATCAAAATATTAATCATCCATCTGATTAGGAGAGACACATTTCCAAATCAACATACACATTCAAACACAAAACATCAAAAATTCAAAATATTCCTCACAATCTTTGTCAAATTTTATAATTGAATTTTTGAATATTTTGAAACCCTCAAAATGTGTTTAAAACAATTCTCAAATTAATAATTTTGTTTCTATTTGTGTTCTGATTACTTTAAAATCTGGAAAAATTAAAAAACTTCTTATCAAAGAATTTTTAAGTCTCAAACATTAAATAATTCAAACAATTTTTATTTTTGATTTACTAATTGATTCTCTCGTTCGTCCTCTGCCGGAATAAAAAAGACTAATTGGTTTATATTATTTATTTTATTCGGTCATATTATTTATAAATTTCTGTGGGTTTATATATGGAAATATCTTTTTATAGCCAAAAATATTTTACCCTGGTAATCTCTACGTAATTTGTCATTGATTTAAAGTTGTCCTACCTATTTACATTTATTTTATTTATCTATTACATTTATTTATTTACTCTTTCATTACAGCTTAGATAATATGTTTTTTGTTTACTAGCTTCTACTCCTAAATTTTTACTAGTTTTAACTCATAAATATTGATTAAAACAAATGACTTTGGATCAAAAAAATAAAGGTGTATTTGTCAATAAAAGGATTAAATGATTAGTGAGTGGTTAATTAAATTAGACTTCCAATTGATTAACCCTGTCCGTTTGGATTCTTGGTTTTGGGAAAAGATGGAAGAGTTTATCAAAGGCTCGATGGGAGGAATGATTTTCTCGAGGATCAATAACAAAAAGGAAAATTATCGAATAAATACATATAATGGGAAATTGTATTCGTTATTATTTTATAAAAGCGAATGATAATTGTTAGGTAAATATAAAACGTTATGAAATGTTTTATAAAGGAACATAATCGAAAAGAGGGTGACAGTTGCATTGTTCCACGTAGAAATAAATTTTTAGATAGTATCGTAAATTTATGTAATTTTAAAATTTGTGCTCACAAATTTAGAATCTATTGGAGTGATTAATGAGTGAAGCACTATTGATTATGGCTCGTTATCCAAGAATTAATCTGCAAACATCAAACTCTTCTACTTTCTTGAAAATATTCTGATGTTTTAGTGTTTACGAGAGGATTATGTTAACGATCCGTCGGTATATAAAAAGAAGACAAGTCGTTTTGAGATAATAATCCCATCATATTTCGAAAATATAATTTGATTAAAGCTTTTTTATATAATTATTAGACATGTTTCGATGTTTACATACATCATCATCAGCAATTTTCGGATGTTTAGTAAATGAATATTGAATTGTTTGAATAATACAATTTTAATACAATTTTAA
>MQRK01234918.1:8345-26671 GCA_001938485.1 Girardia tigrina
ATGAATTATAAATCTGCTTATATAGGCAAGCAGTGATTATGTCATCAATGGATTGTTATGTCATCTAAACACGCTTAATATGGTGTGTTAAGTTAAGCCTATTAAGCGTGTTTAGATGACATAACAATCCATTGATGACATAATCACTGCTTGCCTATATAAGCAGATTTATAATTCATTTCTTTCTTGAGACCTGACGATGACGGTTATACCGTCTAAATTAATTGTCATAAAAAATAAATTTTACAAATGGCGTGTTTTTGTTTATAAACATAATTTGCCATTATTTTTTAATTTTTTGAATCATTAATTTTATGTATTTTATTTTTATGGAAAATTCCCATAATAATATCGTTGAAGAATTGATATGACTAGAAAAAAAGGTAAACAATTACACGAGAAATTGAAAAAAAGAATCCGAGGTTTCCAAAAATCAATCGCCATGATTTTTTTTGTGTAAAATGTTGATGTTACGATGTAAACAATATGTGATAACCAAACGGATGACAAGATACTGTCGGTAAGCAAAAAAAACGATTCCCCAGGATAAATGCAAAGAACCAAATCTCCAAGATAATCTGAGAGATTCATCGTGCAATAAAAATGAAATAACATCAGAATTGACAGCCGATGGTATTTTTATGACCCAAAGAGCTTGAAAACATGTGATACTCAAAAAAGACGTAAAAATTCTCGTTGAAATAAAGAGCACTAGGAACATTGATGCTCGTCAGGATTATGTTAGATAAGTTGAAAGCATCAATGACGGTTATCTGGTTTTTCTGAATGAGACTTACATTAACTTACAAGTTCGAAATTATTATTACTCTCAAAAGAATTCAAAGTTTTAAATTGGTGAGAGCTTGCAATAAAAGTCACATGGTGGTCATGAAAAATTCGGATGTTATAGCTCATGAAGTTAATGATTAGTCATCTGATTTTTAAATTTTATTCAAAACAAAATGGTTTCCTATTTTACTTCATTTTCAGGTGATATTATTATAATGGATAATTATTAATACACAATCAAATAGGCGTAATAAGTTTAATACAGGAGAGAGGCATTATTTTTTAGTTGCTTCCTATTTAAAATTTCATCGATTATAAATGCATCTTTGGCGAGAGATGAAATCAAAAAACAACAATCCCAGACGTTTCAGACAATTATGAAATCAACCTCAATTGTTGGTGTAAAAACTTGACAAGATTCATTGAAAAAGCGTTTAGGAATGACTTTATATAAACAAATAAGAAACTAAATAAGAAGCACTACATAATGTTTATCATGTATATTTTTAATGTATTTCAAATAAAGAATATTTTTGTTAATATTTATTTTAAATATATTTATGAATAATTTTAAATATATTTTAGTAATTTTAAATAAGTTTGTGCAAAAGCATGTAAGTTACTTCTACCAACCTTAATTTGCGAAATTCTCAATTTAGTAATAATTTGAATATTTTAAAACATCAAATGGTAAGCTAGGTAGGAGAGGCTACACTCTAAAACAAGATACAAATGCAGCATACAAGACACAAACTATTCATCATACAGGTTACTATGAAGAGATTTTATTTGATAATGGTACAAGATTAGGATTTAGTGAATTCTCACATAAATAACAGATCGCAAATTTTAAGTATTTTAGACTCGGATTAAAATAATTAACATGAGAAGTAAGACGAACCAATAATAACTCCAACAAAACAGTGATAAGAAAGCAGGAGCAAGGCTGCTAACGGTTGTCGGAGATTGTTTTCAAAACTCGCTGCTTTGTTCATTTCGTTAATTCCGAAAGTCTAAAATCAAAGTTGTTCATTTTACTTTGGATAAAAATTATTTATGAAACAAAAAAATTTTTATTATATAATTAAACCAAAATAATTTATACCATTTTTTGTATTTATATGAAATATATTTTTTATTAATTCTAATAAAATACATTTGATAAAACATTGCCATAACAAAAATGGTTTAACAAATTGTACTACTGGTGTGGATAAAAAGTTATTAGGCCATTCTTTCTTTGAATGATTAATAGAGAATAAATCACTCGGAGTCAAGTCAGAGTTGTTCGATGGAGGATTCGAAACCAGCAAAAAAACTTTTTTGTCGCTTACATCCATAATTTGGGGGCAGTGTGCACTCTTGCGGTGTAATGCAGAAACGGAAGGTCCTGGTTTATAGTGCTCAGAAGTATTTGGAATCAATGATTCTCTGGGTAACATAAAGTTTGTTCACCTCTTTTAAGTACCAAAACGTACTGAATGTAAGAAATTTTCAATTACATGGATTCAGTGGCTTTTCCTCTCGAAAATTCCATTCCATTTTTAATCTTTCACCCAAGAATATCAAATAGGACAAGATTTTCTCAGCATACTTGCATTTACTTTAATCGCATCTCAGATGTCAGAAAGTCTGAGATGAATCAACTACCCAACTTTATCAATCAAATACGATCCAGCATGATCTACAGTGTTTTATTTATTCTACTTGATAATTCTTTGGATAATTCACCTATCTTTTTTCATGATATTCTTTAAATCTTACAATTTCTTTTCGAGAATTTCTTGAGGTCATCCACTTTTTACATCATCAAACACATTATTCTTGTTAGAGAAAAATATGTAATTCAATTTGAGATAATGATATTTTATGATTCCTTTCTTCCATGTTTCATGCAGTTGACACACTATTTCCTTCTTCTCCATCTTCCTCAAAAGCAGAAAAAGAAAAGTATTTCTAAATTTTGCTAGCTAGAAAATGTTTAGAATAACTATAGATAATGAAAATAAATCTTCACAAAGGTGAAATAAATTTGTTATTTATTTACATATAAATGCAAAAATGGTCAGCCAATAAGTTTTGTTCGAATTTTATCTCTTTCAAATTAAACAAATTTAAGGAATGCTTAAATAATAAGAAATAATTCATGCTTAACTCTACTATTAGCAATCAGAGCGTTTGCATCCAGCTTTGTGGAAAAGACATAATTTAGTTAATCTTAAAGGAGTAATGTGTCATCAAGACACAGAACAAGAATAGCTTCACAAACGATTGAAGAACTCGGTTAGGAGAAATTTCATCATCCACCTTATTCTTCCAAAATTGTTCCTTCGTAGCTTACAAAATCATTCGAAAGAAATAACTTTTGCAACACAGAAAGAGGTTAAAAATGATATGTGCTTCTTTAAATCAAAACAAAAGGAATTTATAAACTTGGTAATGTATGAAAGGGGGTTATAGATAACAAAAAATACATTAATAATTGAATTTTTAATAATGTAACATTTGGGGTTTGTGTTTTTTTCATGAAAAATTCGGACAGAAGTGATGGGATGATGTGATAATTACACCACAAGTAAACCACAATAATCGCGAAAGTTTTATGTTCATTTTCATCATTAAGAATTTGAAATTTTAGCACTAGGGTATCCCACATTCAATTTACTTGTATACAGTCTATGATATTTGTTGCATTAGATTACTATATAAAATCTTTTTGAATAATATAAAATAATGTGATTTTTATATATTAATATAATATTCACAAAATATTCTTTAAAGAATATGAAAAATAACTTGGTATTAAGAAACAAAAAGTAAAACATAAAATAATTTAAAACTTCAACACACCTGATTTCCTTTAAATCCAACAAATTCTAACAGCTTCAATATTCTGGTGGGAAGCATCGATATCATCTGAAGGATTTATTATAAAATTGATACAAGTAGAACAACTTATTTATTAAAACTTTTACTAGAATCGTTATTATTCTTATATAATAATGTATGAATCAAATCTGTAGTTAAGATTCTTAGGTTTACTCGATGCAGAAATAAAAATTCCAAATTGTGTTTTGATCATGTCAAAAAAATAAGTACATTGCATATGTTCTTATAATTAAAGGAAAGAGGCTAAACTCTGTGAACCAACTCTGTGACCTAACAATCTTTGTATTCCCTTCACGGTGACTTGTTAATGTTGCTTAAAGTCATTTATTCGTTGCTTATTTGTATCATTCAGTTTAACATATTCTATTATTTTTCTTTTACATTAACATAAAAAATGGAAAAAATATCGTTATCTTCCATATATTAATATAAATGCGATTTAGGAAATTTTGAAATGGTTCTGCGTGAACTACGTGTTTAACCTTTAACCGGATAGAAGATTCTTTTGGACTTTTTTTATTAACCGTACGTAAATCAAAATAAAAATACTAATTCAAATTCAATTTTTTAACACTTTTTTTTATCTAATCATGATTTTTTTACAAGAATGTTCGAATTTTCAAGGATTTCTTATGTATACATTCAATTTTCAGCTTATGAGTCCTCGGACTCTTCTATCCGTTTATGTAACAAAAACATTATTTCCGGTTAAAGGTTAAAAAAGACAAAAATACCATACAAATACCTTTTTTACACAAATTGTATTTCTTTAGTATATTTATTTAATGCTTTTCAATGAACTGTGTAGAAATAAAAGCGAATTTCGGAGTGCTAAGTCATCTTTCTGAATTAACTAATTCTGTGAACATAAATGTCAGAAAAAGATATATTTTGTTTATTGATTCCATGGAAAATTATTAAAAAATACTGTTTTCAATGTGTTGATAAAAGATAGTAAAATAGACCTTATCCAAATCAAATTTCTCTGTTTTATGTAATGCCCAATTATCGTTATTCTTGAAATCATTTGTATCTGGGAATCAGGTGAGTCATTATGAAATTTAAGATAGAGGGTAAATCACATCTGGAAATCAAAAATCTTCTGGATGTTTTTATTGGTGAGATTGCTTATTGTATAATTTATACAGATTCATAAAATTTTGAAAATAAACAAAGAAATAGCGGTCACAAGTTCTCTTTGTGAACAACAGGAATGCTAATGATACAGAGAAACCTTTGCGCCACATTAGTAGAAATGAAAGATGTGTTTCAAGAGTTCGAAATCAAAGTAAGTACAGCTACAGTTTTTAAATATTTAAATAAAATTGAGAATCCGATAAAAATTTGCACCATAGTAACTTTTCTTACAGAAGAGAAATTATAAATTAAGATTGGTATTTGCTAGAAAATATCGCTATAGACAAGGTCAATTGCAGAATAAAATATGATTCATAGAAACTAAAAAATATGCATAGTGAAACGGTAAGGCAAAGACTTTTGGAAAATGTTAATGAAGAACCTCTTTTTGACAGTAAACAACGAAATATTGAGCTTCTGTTATTCTTTAGGAGTATTTTACTGTCAACGGTCCTGCTCATATTCGGTTTTTAAAAACATCAGAATTTAATCTTTTCTACTAAAAATTGCCATTTTTCCGGATTTATTCTCAAACATGATTGTTTAATTTTCTCAAATACGTTATTTACACTTTGAAGATGTTCTTCCTTATCTTTTGCGAAAATCAAAATATCATCCAAATATACGACTGCTTCTTTCCAATTCAAATCTTCCAAAAATTTCACTATTAGCTCCTGAAAAGTTGCTGGGCTGCAGCAATTCCAAAGGCATATTCTTGAAACAGTATTGGCCGTACTTTGCTGAAAATGCCGTCTTAATCTTTGATTCATCTTCTAATTCTACTTCATGGTAAGCGTTACCCAAATAGTACTAAAGTATTTTGCCCCATTTAGTGTATTCAACATATCGTCTACATTTGGCATTGGAAACGCTGGTCGGACGGTTCTTTTAACTGACGAAAATCAACACATACTCGAATATCTTGCTTTTCTTTTTTTCCAAACACATACTAAAGGAAAGTTCCAAGGAGAACTACACTTTTCGATAATATCGTTTTCTTCAAAGTGTTTTATAATATCATCTATTTTGTCTTCAAAATGTTTCGGTTGTCTATACGATTTTACCAGTACTGGTTCTCCATGCGTTTCTATCTTGTGTTTGGTTAACAAAGATTTTCCAATATCCCATTTATCAGCCATGAATATTTATCTGTACTTTTTTAAAAGTTCAATTAGCTAATTTTCACGTGTAGTATTGAACAATTCTCTTATTCTTTTTAATCTATCTTCATCAGAAGGGTTATCTCTAATTGAGAATATCCTAACGATATTTGATGCTTCTTTCTTCAGTTTTATTCCAAATTTATCCAAAAAAATCTATACCAGCAATCATTTCCGGATCTATTTCTTTGACAACATAAAACTCTATTGTTTTCTGTACCCTTTCTATTATCACCTTTAATTGTACGGTCCCACAGTTTACAAGTTCTGAGTCATTCGCACAGTGCATCCTCGTTTTCCTGATCATCTCTGAATTTTCTGTAACCTCTGGGATATTCCTGTCTTTTAGAATCTTCTTCGTCTATATAACCCCGTCTTGAAGAGTCATCTCTTTCATAAAATTCATCATCTAATTCGTCCAATTCCGCTGCTGAATATTTCCTATTTGTGTACGTCGGCCGGTCTCTATATCTTTGATTCGAGTAATTTTTCCTATCATTTCCCCATCGATTTCTTCCATTATCTCGTTTCCATTGCTCGCGTTCCTTAAACCTATAAGGGATTTCATGACCTTGTGTTCTTATGAGTCCTTTTTTATTTCAATGATTACATGTCACATTTGGACAATCTCTTCTAACATGTCGTTCATCATGACATGCCCAACAAGTAATTTTCCTGACGTTAAAATTTCTTGTATCTTCTGAATTTTTCAATTCCGCAGTCTTATTTTTCTCATTTTATTTTCCACTGTTTTCCATTCATTTTCTCTTTTTGTATAATATGCTGCCACTGGTGCATTTCGTTTCTTTTTCTCGTGTTAGAACATTCATCACATTTCGTGATACCTTGAATGGCTATTTGTTTTTGTACATCATCATCATCTATCAAATTAGCGTATACTAAATTCGATAGTTCTTTCTTACCTAACTTTTTCTTTACCAATTTTTCTATTAGTTCGTCTGCTTTTCTAAATATTATTGTGGGATCGCTGGAGTCAATTCTCAAATCTAACATTTCTTTCATTAAATCTAGTACAGTTTTTTCCTTGGAGAACTCTGCTCTTAACTTTTCTTCACATGTTTCACCGGGTGCTGTTTCATATTTAATTATTGCCTCCGGAGTCATGTATGGCGTGACTAAAAGGATTTTCCTTACCTCTGAAAATCCCATTATTTTAGCGTATCTGTTGAAGTTTTTTTTTATAAATGCTTCCACTTTTATCTCAGATCCGTCGAATGTTTTTGGACCTTTGATAATCGGAGTCACGTGGTCGTGTGTCGCCATATTAAGAACACCGATTTGACTTTTCATATTTTTATTTACACAACAATTTGGATTGTCCTTAAGATAATCTTTGTCAAAGCTTTCGTACAATTGCATTCTAAACTAAATTGATTAATGAATTAATTCTTATTATTTTTAGCAAACGGAGAAATTAATAATTTATTAAAATATCTACTCAAAACTTATTGGATAAAAATTAAAATGATTATTAATTATTTAAAAAATATTAATTTGATTTATTTATTAAAAATTGTAAAATTAATTAACTTATTTAAAATTTTACCATTATTTGAATTTAAAAATAAATTTAAGCATTACATATTTTTAGATAATAAGAATTCAAATATTAATCATTCATCTGGGTAGGAGATACACAATTCCAAATCAATATACACATTCAAACACAAAACACCAAACATTCAAAATATTCCTCACAGTGCACAAGCTCATAAGATTTGTTTTGTATATGATAGTGACTCCTTAAAGCACCAGCAGCATAAAAACCAAAGCTATTCATGAGATTTGGGCACACTGGATTTTGACTTATCTAGAATGATATGATTGAACAAATACAAGGATCATCTTTCTGCATTTTCTAGCTTGTATAATTTCTTAAACAGAAATTCATCATTTATGACGGCATCTAATCATTTTAAATGGTTTTTGTGTGGACAAAGCAAGTGATTTTATGACTTAGGAATAATGAAGCCACCGGAAAAGTTGAAGAAAGTGATTTAAAATAATGGAGAGTATTTGTACATTCATATCATTTTTATAAAATTTTTTCCAGAAAAAAGAGCAATGACATTCTTGTAAACCCAAGAATTGAAGAAACTATCTATTATATAAATTAAGATTTCAAATAAGGATCAATATACATAAATGAAAAAAATTAAAATAAATGCATACATAAATTTACATTTACAAAAGTCGACATTACTTCCTTTATTATGATTTAAATGACGATTGTTATGGTAGATGAATGTAACGGTTAAATACAGATTTATTATTTATAATACAAGTAATATTTACCAGATTAAAGGCTCCAACACCCAATCGAACCCCACTTTCAAAAGTTGACTTTATAAAATCATTTTTCCATGATTTAACTTTTAAAATATTCCAACAATCTCTAATATTATTTTAATTTTTGATCATTTAAAATCATGAAATTTTACTTATATGTTTTATAGCATTCCCTGATTTTTAAACTACCTTTGATTAATGCCAATAAATTTTCATCCTGAACGAAAGTCAGAAAAGCTTTTTGCAAAAGGCATTCTGCATAACATAATTCAGCATGACACTGATCTGTAAGATATCTAGACATTTTATTCTAAATATAAAATATATTTACAGTCAGTGTATTTGGCAAACTCGGTAAGTTGGGCAGCTTTACTTTTAATTTTAATCGATTCTGAAAACGTAGATTTTCTTCTATGCTTCTGACAAACACCTAAACAAACCTTGACAGCGCTGGAAGCATCGTCGATTTGTTGCTAAAGAACAAAAAAATAATTCAATATTTCGTTATACAGTTAAATTAAATGCTCAGATCAAAATTACGATACTTCACTTTTTCATAAGCAATTAGATAAAACATAATGTTTAAATTATATTTTGATTTCTTTTAATGCAAGTCTTGATTCTAGTCTAATATTTGTGCCAGATAAATAAGATAAATTCATTTCAGTGATTTATAGGTTATTAATATTTATTCTTGTTTCAGCTTTACATAATTTTTAATTTAATATTAATTATAATTATATTTATTACAATTTCATGTCTGGTGAACATTAAACAATTCGAATAAATTTCTCTAAGCACTTTTTTTTAAAAAAAAACATTACAGAACATGTTTCGATCTTATTTGATCATCATCAACTATCAATAAAATAAATAAACATTTTATTAATAAACAATAAAACAAACATTAAAAAGAAAGATAGTGTTGCGATAAGTTTTCCATTTGCTCCAACACTAGATTCAATTTTCATGCAGTCTATTAAAAGGCAAATGGACGAATAAATAGCAGAAAAATCATCTGTGTATATATTATGGTTATGCATAAGTTCTCGACGCTGATATAGATGGCGCTTAAAATTATATTTATATTAAAATACTGTTTATTTTAAATGATTATATTTTAATTGATTCGTCTAAAATGGCTGAAGATAAAAATCACATCAGATATTGCTTATTATTCATGTTTGATTTAGGTAAATCCCCTGCCGAAGCAAAACAATGGATTGACCAAGCTTATGGCGAAGGAACTATTGGTGCATCAACGTGTCGCAAATGGTTTATAAAGTTCAGAAATGTTGAAAAAGATATCCAGGATAAATCAAGTGGTCGCCCAAAAGAAAACACCGATGAAGACCTGCAGACACTTCTTAACGAAGATGCCACCCAATCGACCACAATTCTTGCCAAGAAGCTTGGATGCAATCAATCAACAGTGGTACGAAGATTGAAAGCTATGGGAAAGATCCAGAAGTTTGGAAAATGGGTCTCACATCAATTATCCGAGCGCAACACAAACTAGCGCTTAACAACATGCATATCGCTCCTTGCCCGCCACAAAATGAAATCATTCCTATGGAGAATCGTGACCGGAGATGAGAAGTGGATTTACTTCGACAATCCAGAGCACAAAAAATCATGGGTAGATCCAGGTCAGACAACAACATCAACACCGAAACGCAATATTCTTGGACATAAAGTCCTTTTATGAATCTGGTGGGATTCTTTGGGACATCTCTATTATGAACTATAGAAACCTGGTCAAACAGTCACTGCACACCGATATAGTGATCAACTATTACGATTAGCACAAGAAATCGAGGCAAGAAGACCATTAACCTGCCAGGATAGTAAGCAGATCATACTGCTCCACGATAATGCAAGACCTCATGTTGCTTCAGCAACGAAAGAAGCAATATTGCAGTTGGGCTGGCAAGTTCTCCCTCACGCAGCTTACTCACCAGACCTTACACCATCGGATAACTACCTTTTCCGATCATTACAATATACCTGGCTGGTAGACAATTCAAAAATAGCGATGAGGTCAGAACATGCATAGACGAGTTCCTCGATTCCAAGGATGAAGGGTTTTATACTACGTATATTCATCATTTGCCAGAAAATTGGCAAAAGGTAATAGATTCAAATGGGGAATATTTTGATAATTAAATCTTAATCATTATATTGTAACTCGTCTATGAATATCTAATAAAAACGTCGAGAACTTATGCATAACCCTAATAATATATGTGGAAGACATTTTACTGGTTTTCAAAGATAAATCTTACATAAAATCATGCTTAAATTTCATAAATTCGATTCATCAAAATATCCGTTTCACGATTAAAATGGAGAATCATAAAAATTTCATTTCTGCACGTTCTTATAAGAAAGCTTAAATAAAAAATATGAAATGAAACGCTATAGAAAATCATCAGGCACATGAATTAACACAACTTCAAAAAGTTACAGTGAAGAGAAATACAAAGATAATAGACAGGTTCTAAAATCAAAAATGTACCATTTTCTTAAGAATTTAAAAATTTCATAAATACCATTTAGAAAAGTTTTGACATAGTGTCTATATCATCTGAAGTGAGACTTACAGTGAAATCCGAGTGTACAATGAAAGCTGTTTTTGTAGATAAATTTTCATGCAACGGGTGAAATAACTCGTACATTGCTGAGAAAATTGTCATCTCTAAACATGTATTAGCAAACATTTATATCTGAGTTGATCAACTTGGGTTTTGGATCACTGTAGATTTTTTCAAGGATAGAACATCATACGTTTGAAAGGATGAATTTTCTATTCTTCAAAATAGAGTTGGCATATATTATGAGAGGCTGTACTATGAATCTTTGTTAATCAGACACTATGACCCATCGATAAAGGTATACCATTTCAATTAAGTGAGGAAAATTTAACGGTTTTTGGTGAAAATTTTCTTTCCAGAAAGAAGAACTTTATTTGAGGTAGTAGTATCGAAACGCATTCCAATGACCTCATCAATAAATACATTGGTTTCTAGCTGCTTTAAAACTAAATTCGACAATTTCTTCTGAAAATCTTTCTTTTTTCAATTGCATAACAGTTCTTGTTCTGGTTTTTATTTAAAATCGAACTATATTAAGTTTATGTGTATAAAAGAAAATTTAAATGTCTTAAGTCGATTTATGCATCCAAAGGATTAAAGTGTAAAAATTTGAAATTGTCAATTTTTTTTCAAAAATTTAAACTGATGTATTAAGTTATAAATATTAGATAGATATAAATATTAATAGATATAAATATTAATAATAAAATCTGTGAGGAATATTTTAATTTGTTTGAATGTGTAAATGTATGGATGCGGTATGTTGATTTAATTATGTTGAATTTAGAATGGTGATTCTCCCACCCAGATGGAAATCGGTATTTTTCATTTGAATTTAAAGTGATTGACTATTCGAACACAATTAAAATTAAGTTTAATATTTTTTAGTAAAATTTAAATTAAATGCATTTTTGAATAATTTGATGACATTTTTATTATTTTAAGATTTATTGAAAAATGGTAAAAATTATTATTTTTTAATTAATATTTTTAGAGGCTAAATATTTTAAAAAATAATTTAGAAAAATTGTTCGAATAATCATGATTAAAAACAGAAATAAGAAAACCAATTGGAACGATGGCAAACGATGAAAGACTTTCTGAGAGTCATAATGACTCCAAATGTGATTGTAATAAACATTCAAACGAGACTTGTTTAAATGTTCTTAATAAAATCTTTAAAAAATTTAAGCCTTTGTGGTTTATTCAAATTGTTCGCCTAGTATGTGTGCTACTCGAATACAACGCATAAGAATTTTTTCGATGTAAGACGAGAGTTATTTAAAATCTCTTGGAAGAGAAATATGAATTGGTGAATTTCAAGATGGAATCAAGTCGTTCCAAAATCGTTGAGTAAAATTGTACTTTGCTAAATCAAATGAAACCAATTGTCAATATTTGCGATATTAGTAAGTGAATTAGTTGATCAAATATATGTTTATCGGCATAAACTTTTGACAATAATTATTGATTGTCTTCATAAATTTGTATTTGATCTTCATCATCTGAACATTATTTTTTAATACATCTAAAAAGGTCAAAATAAATCGATAATCATTTAAAGATTTTTACTCAGAAAACCTTATGTTGTTTCCTAATTTTAACCTGTATTGTTTCTAAAGGGCTTTAGATTATAAGTTAAATTGTTTTTAGTTATTATTACGTTTATTATTAAACAATATTATTTCTTACAACTATTCAAATTTTAAATTTATATTTAATCGTCGGATGAAAAAAACTATGATTCATCGACCCTTGGAATAAATGATGAATAAACTCACATGATCCATGGTTATTGCAGCTTGCATATACATGACAGTTGCATACCCCAATGAATGATAAATCTGAGATCCGGAACTAAATTTAAGGAACAAGTTTTACAATTTGTTTAGAACTAATGACAATAATAATAAAAAAGTTATTATATAATTATAAAACTTAAAAAATATTTTATTCTTACGTAGAGTATTAACAAAAATTATTATCTACTAGTATTGTAATATTATTTTTGATAATGTAATGTTAATAATGCAAAAGATCTTTATGTTAAAATATAAATTTGTTCAGTGTTTATATAAGGTTAAATCCTACTTAACTAAACCTTTGTAAATTATTGAAAATAGACAAATGTTATAAAATGTTGATTTTTTATGCTTCGATTGAATTTTAACAATCTGAATATTATACTAAGCCAACGTTCTTTTCATTTGAACTGAACATTCTTATCGCAGCAAGTTTAAGTGTTTGTCAATAAAATCCTGGGTTAAACAATTATTATTTTAGAAGCATTGATTTATTATAGTCTATGCTAATTCACAATTTTTATGGAATTTAGACACTGATATGTTAAGATAAAATAATTTTAGTCAAAGATTAATGACGGAGAATATAAAACATATTTAACCATTGCCTATAATTTAATATAATAGTTAATAAATTAAATTGACTTAATATTAGTAGGTTATTGAATAAAAAATCAATTGATCACTAAAAAAACTTAATCAAGCAATAAAAAATAATATAATATCAATAAAAAAACGATTAAGATTATCAAAGAATTTACTGCTCTCCATTGCACAAAGTTGCAATTGTTGTTCTAAGTACAAATAACGCCTTAGATTTTACGAATAAATCAAAGACGACTCCAACATTCAGAGAACGCTATTCATTATCAAGATTCTTGAGCTTTGCATTGAAAATTGTCTCGAATTTGTCTAATGAACGTGATCCAACTAATATTAATCCCAAACTATTCACCTCATAACCTGCGGTTTCTTTGAAAATATGGGCTAAGTCTTATCAACGGCCTAAATCTTCAAAATTATCATTGGTGAAAATGAAGACTCAAACGACCGTACTACATACCGGCTGGTGTCACAGAGAAAGTAAATGAAAGTGATTTAGTGAAATATAAAAAGAACTGCTTTCGATTAATTTAAAACATCTTATCGCATTTGGCAAATGGATGAAGTTACTAATTGCATGAACGCCACATGTAATTGCAAAGATTTTCTTAAGGATTACTTCTGTAAGCATGTTATTGATATGGGAATTTGTTGCAAACAATGCAAACCACCCACAGTAGTAAAAGATTTCCTTTTGGCAAAAAAATAAATGCGGTAGTTTCACAAAAGCTAAGAAAGCCTTGATTGTACAATGACATTTAAATGACAAAATAATTTCTTAATCGTTTTTTTTATTTATATTATATTAATTTTTACTGTTCGATTAAATTTTTACTAATCAAATGGTTATTTATTTTTTTTAATATTTTTTTGCTCAATTAAGGTTTTTACTGATCAATTAATTATTTATTTATTAAACTATTAATATTAAGCCTTAATCATTTATTCAGTAATGAAATCGAGAATTATTTGTATGAGGAGGTAGTTAATTTAGTTCACTGATCAAAATTTAAATGGTTTTAAAAATTATTTTGAACTGAAATTAAATTGAAAATTTTAAAAATTAAGTAAAATGATAATTAAATATTTTAAATTTGATTTGAAAATATTCTTTATAAATTTATTTGATTTAAAATATTATTTTAGTACAAAAATGAGTGGATTAAAACAGATAACAGATAAAACAGTATTTTTAAAAATAATAATTTTATTTGAATTTTATTTAAAATTTTATTAATATTTGTAAAATTTATTTTTCAAATTTTAAAATCAATTAAGGATATGATTAAAAAAATGAATATTAAATATAACGTATTTTGAAAAATTTCAAAAATACTAAAAATAAATTGAGTTAAAATGATTTCGGAAATTGATGTTACAAATACTTCTCACAATTTGTATGTTTTCTGTAATTTGTTGTTTCTCTTCAAAGATGAAGGAATTAATAATTAATATTAAGATTAAATAATAAAATAACATAGCATTTGAAATTTTAAAAAAAAAGTAAATCTAATTTAAAATTTATAAAAAAATAATTATAGAATTTATATTTGGTATGTCATTTGTCTAGAAACACAAACAAGTTATTCTTTTCAAGTGATTCATAAACTTTAATGGCAGATAATTGATCTTTGGGAAAAAAATATGTGCTTTAACCATTGGAAAAATCGAAAAACGAAATAAAAGTACACAATCTTATCTGAAATATAGGGTAGATTTCATGCATCGTTGGGTTGATCATTTTGATGTAAATCTAGTGAGTATCGGAAATTATTGAACCTAAGTATTACAAATTACATTTTTTAGCTATATAATTCAAAATTTCGTCAAAAAAATATGAGTATAAAAAGAATAATCTATCAGGAATATGCTTTTCATTTATTCTAAATTTGAATATTTCAAATATATTTGCGAGAAATTCGAAAATCATATGTAAATCGATTCAATGAGTTATACATCAATTAGTGAAAATCAGTTATTTTAATGATAAATCTACCGCATATAAATTTATTTAAATTTAAATTCAAGTTTTCAAATCATTGATAATTCATTTTAAAAGTTCATTCATAGAGCTTTATATTTATAAATAACATAAGAGGTGTAACAGGTCAAACGATGATTAAACAAACAATATTTTTATATCAAATAAATATCATAATAGTAAAATTCCAAGTATGAATTGGAGAATAATTGATCTTTGAATTGTAAAGTGAACATATGGAATATTGAGATACTTAAACTATTTAATAATAAAGCAGTATGACAAAATTTTCAACAATAATTATCCAAAACAATAAGTAAGCATAAAGATTAATTATTGATTTGAGAATGTTATTGAAGCAGAAGAATTCACAAAATAATTATTTGATAATTACTTTAATTGAAGCAATTGAATACAACTCAATTGTTTATAATTTATAATCAGTTCAAATGTATTAATTAGAAAAGCGATATTCATCTTTTTTTATTTCTTAATAAAGCTTTAGTTTACTTAATTTTCTAAACGTTAACTAATCACTACTCCTAACATGTACGAACTTTAAACAATACATATCGCAACCAATAAACATTAGAAACAAAGTTAACCTAAAACTTGTCAAAAAAAGATTTCACGTTGTAAGATATAATTAAAATTGCAAGTCCTGATCAGAAAATAATTGGATTTTGTGCCAGCACATATTCAAAAATAGTTTCGTTTCTTTAACAAAATTTTTTTATTTAATTTCAAAACAGCTGACTTTTATTTGATTGGAGATAAAAATTAATGTTACCTAAGAAGAATGAAGAAATGCTAAAATATATATCAATACTATGATTTTTTTTATTTCATTAAATATAAAAAATTTTCACATTATTTCTCACATTAAATAGTAGCTTATGTCACTAAAATAACAATACTATTTAAATTTACTTATTTATCTTTTAATTTTTTTATTAAATTACTAAATTATATTTATAGTCAGATGACGATTGCGCTACCATGACTTACGTAAAGTACTTTGATATGATTGGATAAATCACTGCACATTTAAACAAGCTTTATAAAAATTTATTCAACACTTCAGTAATTATCCTTTCATAAATCCAATCGAAGTTACTAAACAAATAGGTAGGAAATGATATCTTATGCTCTTATGAGTTGAGGATATTACACAAAGTGGTCAAAAATCTCAATTTTTCTACTTGATTAAGTATCTTCTGCAATTTTAGTACGAAGGTGGCTATCCTTTTCTTCACTATACAAAAATTCACCTTTGACATTTATATTAGTGTTAGTTGCATCGATACCGTATTCATTCATAAAGAATTATACTGATGAGATAAACATAAAGTAATTTTATTATAAACAAAATTTGAACAATTTTTCTGCTTTTTCTCTTAATTTAACATGAATTATAAATATTTATTTTTTACCTACTTCTAATCTTTTTTAAATCTATTTTCAAACTTAAATTATTAAAATCTCGATCAGTGCTATGAAAATGAACTTACTCCTCATAGCTTTTTAAACTAAACTTATTTTTAAATCAAATTATGTTTCGTTTATTTGAAAAAAAATGTTTTGAAATATTATTAAATAAATTTTTAATTGTAACACCTCTGCAGCCCGTTTTTCTAACACCCATTTAAAATGCTGGACTCCTTCAGAATATTGAATTTTAAGGTAAAATGTTATTGTTCTGATTCTGTCTTTATCGAAATTTTAATTAACCCTTTCAAAACTGTTGGGACATATTGTTCCAGAGCATACCCTTTCAATACGTTTTTTTTATTTCAGTAATCATAATTATTTTACTATCAAAATTATTAATCATAATTGTTTTACTATCAAAATACTATTGAGACAATATGCCATAATTATTATTTTGCAATAAACTTTTTTTGAAATCAATGAATAATATAATAATAAAATTAGTCAAAATAAATTGGCCAAAAATATTTTGGACTATAATATTACATGGAATACTGAAATAGAAAAATCGTACTGAAAGGGTTAAACAACACCATCGTCAAAAATGATTATTATCAAAAAACATTATTTCAAAGTATTTTAATGGTGTTATTTAAATATCATTACCAAAACACAGAACTTATGGTGCCAGAAAAATGGCGAAACGTGTTTTCTAAATAAAATTTGAAATTAGAAAGGTGTTACTATGTTTTATTAAATAATAATAGTTTTTTATAAATATTTTATAAAATCGTAATTTTATTTTATATTAAATTAGTCTAAAACACGCCACTAAATACCAAAAAAATATTTGATTAAGTATTTAAATTGAGTATACTTCTCATATTTCAATTTCCATAACCCCAAAACGATTATTGATTTTTGTACTTATGACATATGTAATTTTAATAGAACAAATGTTAATAATTAAAATAAAAAGGAAATATTAATCAAAATATAAAGATTCCATTTAAAATAACTTGTGAAACAACGTCCTAAAATATGTGATTAAAATAAATATCCAATTCTTTTAGAATAATTGATTTGTAAAACCAAAAACAATAAATTAAATTCAAAAAAAGAATTTTTGTTACTGAAAACAAAATAAAATTCTGATTTTTTGAAATACTATGTTTTCCTTAAATTAATATATAAATTAAATTAATGAAGCTGAAGTAAATATGTTTGATTAATCCTTTAAAAATGGGTTTTTTCGAATGAACATGAAGGTCATAAGTATCGTTTAAATACATCAAAATTGCATTTTTGTGTGATAAATCTCAAAACAAGGCACAACAGACAGACTTACCTCACAATCTTTGCACTCATACCTCGATCGCTCATTTGGTACTTTATTTATTCTAGTGTTACAAACAATGCATTTTCTTTGTCCGGTTGCATTACCAGTGTCTTTCTCAAATATTTTATGAAAATGTCGTGCAGTCAATCGTAGTAGATTTGATAGTCTAGGTCAGAGGTCGGCAATCTTTAAAGACGGAAGAGCCAAAAGTTACAATTTACAAAATTTTCAGATTTTAAAGAGCCACTAAATGATTTTGTTTTAATAATATAGTAATATAGTAATATATAT
>MQRK01234919.1:0-15997 GCA_001938485.1 Girardia tigrina
TATATATATATATATATATATATATATATATATATATATTTAAACAAAAGTAATAATAATAAAAATAATAATAATAATAAAAATATAAATGATGATAAGAATAAAAATAATATTAGAAAACAAAATGATAACGAATGTCCTCTCTCCCTTTCAACAACGAATCAAAAAAGGCGCTTCCACTGCTCTGCTACCGCAAAAATTTCATTATCCCTCACAGGAACTAAGGAGCAATCTCAATGTAAGTTGATAAGAAATATGTAAGAATATCATTGTAGCTTTCCTCATTATGGAATATTGTAGTAAGAATATCAAAAACATTCCTAATATCATTTGCAGGCACAAAAGCCAAGGTACACAGGGATTTCAGAATCAGTTTGATGTAAATTTTCGTTATCATTCTCTAATCCAACAAAATTGAGTTTTCTGATAAGATATTTCCAAATGTGAAAGTATTCTTAATTAACCTATCATATCCATTTGGTTTCCAATCAATAAATTCTCCATCTTGAACATTTTTATTAAAATTTTGAATTTAAATAACTCAAATACTTTGTTTATAAGGTAAAAGGTTAATAAAAATATAAATAAAAATAAATAAAAATAAAAAAAAATAAATAAATAAAAAATATAAAAATAAATATCACGACAAAATGGCGCGGACAAAACTCCGCGAACAAAAACGGCGCAGACAAAAACACTGTAGACAAAAACGCCGCGAACAAAAACGCCGCATAAAAAACGCTGCGAACAAAAACGCCGCAGACAAAGACGCCGCGGACAAAACGAGTCGGTCCACAATCAATGCTTGTAAAGAAAATCTCTCTACCAAAATGTGTAATGTCACACGCTAGGCGTTGCCAAGTTCTGGTTACTTCCAACTCACCTCGATGCAATCGCACGTCACATGGATCAATGGACAAACACAGCGGGCAGTCTACTACCACCTTGGTCACTAAACTCTCATCTGTCGTTCCACAAATCTTTTTAACTGCAAAAAGTGTTCTATTCATCCCAAAATGATGAATTGCATGAATGGCTTTCACCTCTTCCATAGTAGGCACTTTCCCAGGACTGGCTAACATCATGCATTTTTCATGCTTGAACCAGCTTGACGAAACCCTGGTCAGAATATCAGCTTTATTCTCACTTGATTTTACCAGCGAAATCGATAACAACATTCCATATTAACTCAATAATCTGTCCAATAAGAACAACCGCCTTCTGACAAACATCTCCGACAATCAATGTACCTGTGCCCGCTTTTCCTCCAACGTAATTGACTGGATCCATGCGAAACCGTCGCTGAATCGCACAAGATTTTCACCTCAGTAACATTCCATGCCAGTGCCATATTTACTCCTTTTACCACCGCTTCTAATTCGGCTAAGTTAATGTGGCGCACATCATCTTTTTTCCGCAACCATCAGTTATCTTCGACCACGACATGATCAACTTCTAAACACACACCAATTTCAAGACTGCTTGCATCACACCAAACGCAATTCTTTTTTGACTTCGAAACACTCCACACTCCCCCAACCGGATCACATACATCTAACTGCTTTTTAATGTCCATCAAAATTCCAGCACTAGTCTTATTTATCTGTTCGTCCCACTTCAATCCGTCCACCATTCGCTTCACTATGCTGGTCTCAACCAACCGGTAACAGGAAAATGTCCAATCACCTGCCCACACCATGAGAACACTTGCCTCTTTGTCATTTCGTCGCTCGATTCCTGCACGGTATTATCCGGTTTCCATTTTATCACTCCCTTTTCTTTGAAAACTCACAATCCCAGAACCCGACCTCCACACAATGGCTCCGCCGGTTTAGCTTGCAATCCAAAATCTCCAAGCGCCCTCAACACTTCTTGACTACTAACTTTATTCAAATCTACAATAATATCATATACATACAGGGTGGCCCAATGGGTACGCAGCCTCTAATTTTTGCATATTCTAAATCTACTCGTCAAGACGAGTATTTTGATATATAACATGTGAGGTGTAAAAATTCCAGAACTTGACCTTTTTGCGCAATAAAGGTCAAATTTTGAAACTCAGAATTTTGTTATAAAAAAGGATTCATTTTGTGGATTTAAAAAAGAAATTTTCTTTTTCTTAGTTTTTCATGTTCTTTTCAGGTTCTTTTTCTTTGATTTCAAATAAATAAGGTGCTTCCCTTCTTTTCTTTTACAACCTGCTTTTAAATTTAATTTCTCTCAAACTCTTCATATATACTCTAGATATAATTAAGGGCTCTCTTTTTACGTAAAATCGTTTTCTTTTTATACTCTTTCTATCCTTTCGTATTTATTAAATTAAAGTTTTATTTTCCTTTCTAATATAATTTCTTGAAATTCTTAATTTAATTATTTACATTTTCTCTAAAGTTTATTTCTATTATTTATATATAATTAATATTTATTATGGTAAATAGATAAATAATATCTTATTTTATCTATTAATTAAACAATCAATACTTTTAAAATAATTTTATTTTATTACCTCAACACAGGGATACGTTTTTTAAAAAAAGATCTTTTAAAAAAATCCGTCCATCTGGTTTAATCAATAGGTACCTGACAATCCACTTTTTTCCGTTTTTACCATGCATCAAAATCTTTATCTACAATCTTTGGTTCTACTGCTGCTTTCCAAACGTTCTTATCACATTCTCGGGGCATAACAATCTCGTCGTCTTTTCTATCATTACACCAACATTACACATAGTTACGACTCTTGCTGCCTTCTGTTCAAATCCAAACGTCACATCACCCTCTGCCGCAATATAAACTCCCTGTAACATCTTTATACCGTCCAAACCGATCAACAACTCACACCCCGGCAACTCTTCTACAACCACGCAATTCAATATTATCTTTTCCCTCTAACATTTACACTCATATCACAAATTTCCACACCTTCGAGACTCTTCCCATTCAATATCACAATATTCACATCAGCTCTCCTTAACACATAAAGCGTCACTTGTCTTCGAACAACAATTGACCTCATACTACATGAATCCACACATATCAGCACCATTCTACCATGCAACCCAACATTAAAACCGGGCAATTGCGCATAACGCCATGGAAAGACAGCTGCGCATACATGTCTTTCCATTACTCGTTTTTTGGTTGATTCCCCCTCTATTTGGACACCGATCCGCCATATGACTTCTGTCGTTACAAATACAACACTTATAGCGCTCATCTCTACAAAAACTGGCTATATGCCCCGGTTTATCACACTTGAAATACCTTCTATCGGCTTGGCGGTCCATAACTTGTGTCCTGTAGGCCGGTTCCCTGTCATTTTGAACTCGTTTTCCCGCATCAAACTAATGCCTCTGTATCTGATCACGCCCCACCATGCATGGCTCCGATTTAATTATCAACCGTGCCATTACTATTATATCAGCTAACGACCGATCATCTAGCGAACAAGCCGCCTTTATCTACTGCTGCACTGCCATTGGCAACCCCACTATGACAGCGCTTTTGACCCACTCTTCACAAGCATTAGCATCAATTACACGCACTTACCTTTTCACGTCCGCTACGAACACATCTACCGACTCGTTGTCCGCTAACCTCCTGCGGCACAGTTCACTAAACGCTGCTACTCTATCAAGGCAGAATCCTTTCTAAAATGCGCGTTTCAGCTATGAGTACACTCATTTTGCGCTCTCTGTCAGTCAGTCATACACGACGAACGCTCCACCGGACAAGATCAGCGGCATCACCGCTTCCAAGTTCTCCAACTTCTGGAGACGGGCCACCAATTCAAATTTGGCGACCCATTCTGCAAAATCGTCGGTTCCGTCATAACGGCTGACTATGTCTCCCAATTTTATCATGACAATTGCCGCGATAGCTTGTAATTGAGAAATAATTAAGACCAACGAAAGATAAATATATATTGAATTTCACTGACAATTGCACTTAAAATTACGCAATAGTTCCACTTCAGTTAAACAATGATATTTAATTTTCCGTCAATTTTCATTCAATTATTCTCTTCATCTACATTTGAATTAGAAATTTATTTTTTAAAAAATTGGCGTATAAAGCAATAATTTAAAACACATGTTTTTAATAGTACAAATAAATATTTAAAACAAAATGAAAATCAAAGTAATAAAGTATTTTTAATATTAAAAAATCTAATTAAAAAAAGGTAAATATTTGTAAATTTGACAATGGAAATGGGTTAGTAATATTGAATCATTTTGATTATAATAAGAAAAAGAATGAAATACTAAAGTGTTCTCAATTTAAGAAAATCGAAAAATTTAGAGAAAATGGAAAATTGCCCCCATTAAATGATGACGAAAATTTGAGTTCCCTATTATTAAAATTGGCTAGTAATAATCATATAAATAAATGTCATGAAGAAACTAAAGCCATTAGGATCACAACCTGCTAAACTTTATGTTTTTTAAGGTACATAAAGAAGGTGTTCAAATGCGTCCAATATTGTCGATGATTAGAACATCACAATATGAAATTGCAAAATATCTCGATGTCATGTTGAAAACTTTAATCTCAAAAGGTTTTGGGTGTCCTGATAGTTTTGAATTTGTGGATTTTATTTCAAAGTTTGATTAAAGTTTGGAAATGGGTTATGTGTTAACTCTATCATATTCAGAGGGGTTTAAAATATTTAAAAATTCTATTTTGAAAACGTTAGATAATGCAATAAGTTTAAAAGTAATATCCCGTACCCAAAAATATTGAAAGCATTTTTGGCATGTATTGGCATTACAATACATTAGTATTGTGTTCGGATCTACCAATATAAATGTAATGGGTGTAATGCCACATACATTGGAGAGACTTCACGTCATCTCTGTAAGAGAATTCAGAAAAACAGTCGTAATGAAGGTGGAAGTAACATTGGAGGACATAGAAGACATTGTAAAGGAGATATAAACCCACAACTTTTTAAAATTCTGTACACGCAATTTAAAAAATTATTGGGAGAGAGTGACATGTGAAGCGTTATATATATGAGATCTTTGAATCTTAAAATTAACGTTCAAACTGCATTCTCTACAACTTTGTTGAGAGTTTTTAAATGATGTATTGATTACATAATTATTAACTGCACTATATAAGTAAATTTCGTTTGAAAAATCATTTGTTCTGACGATGACGGTTAAACCGTCGAAATTAATAAACTTTGATTGGTTTAAGATTTTTTTATACGGTAGTTTGCCAATTTTATTCAAATTTATTCACAATAAAGCATTAATTATTGATATTTTTGTGTCGAATTGTTATGGGACCATTATCATTAAATATATTTTAAAATAAAATTCTGAATACATAATTTCGATACATGAAAAAAATTATCAAAATTAATTGAATGAATATCGTTTATTGAAGTAATCGGTGATCATATTTGAACAGAAAAGATTCATTAAACTACTGAAATTTGACAAAAAACATATCATCATTAGATGTTATTGGCGATATAAAAATACCGTATTTTTCCGTGTAGAAGACTTCATTTTTTGTCAAAATTTAATGAACATTTAACGCTGAATTTCACAAATTAGTAAATATTTTAAATATTTCTCCAACACAGAGGATTTCAATTTATTTTCTGGAATGAATTAAAATACTTTTTTGAACTTTTTTTCAAAAAATACACACCCAAAAATAAGGGCGGGATCTTATACACGGAAAAATACGGTAATCATCTCTTAATTCTAACCTCAAAATCTCGATGTTAAATGACTCGATAAAATATTTGCGTTTCATTTTAACATGAAATAAAAGTGGTTTCAGTTTGCATGGGTTTAAATACCTCGAAACTTTTATTCGGCAAAGTATTGAAGTAATCGAAATGAGTGACTCAAGTTCAAATATGAAACCAAATTAAAGTCCAATGAAAAGTAGTCATAAGTAATATATGTCCATATTTCATTACAGTTATCAAAACATCTTTGCTCAACGAAATTGTATAAATCAAAATTTCATAATTATATATCGTTTTTATACACAATTTTTGAGAGAAAATATATCTTTGTGGTGTCTTTTACAAAGTAAAAGAAATGTATCTGAAAGAATAAAGGTTTTTTATTACATCTCGTAAAAATAACTAATAAATACCGGACATGTACAGATATTGTACATTGCGAAACAGAAGCTCTACAGCGACTCAATGGTGTTGAGATGAAAGTAATTTAAAAAATGAAAATAGAAAACTACTTACTCCAGAAATTCCATTCGTATTTCGTCCACTCAAATCTGTCAAACCGGCTATTCTTAATTAACCTGTCATATCCATTTCGTTTTACAAGCAATAAATTCTCCATATTGAACATTTTTTATTAAAATTCTGCATTTACAAAACTCAAATACTTTATTTATAACGAAAAAAGGTTTGGATTTGGTAAGTGTTTTATGACACATTTTATTAATAAAAAACTTTCCTAAATATCTTTTGAAGGTTTTTTCCTATTTATAAATTTCAAAAATTATAAATTACTTCATTATATATAAATTAAAAATCATTAAATTATTTCTTTGAATGATTGTCGCTGAATTTAAAAAGACTTTTTACAAATAATTATCAGTATATTTTGTTTCTACACTATGTTCCTTTAACTGACTGATAAGAAGTTAAAAGATCGAAAAGTCAGTACTGTTACTTGACCCTTTGAACTTTTGATTAAATTATTGTTTTCTTAAAGTTAAATTTTCTGTTATTTTAACTGACATTATTGACATTAGAATCATTGTAACATTTTCTTTGTAACTATCATCGGAGAAATGCGTCGAAATCTGGTTGGTATAGTAAATGTTATTTTTTAACTTTAACTTAACAATATATTTTTAATTAAGCAAATGGATTTAGAAGCCTTTCGTATTCACGGCAAAGAATTAGTTGACTATATTTGTACCTACCATGCCACGATCGAACAACGTCGAGTAATTCCAACAGTTTCTCCAGGATATCTTGCCCGACTAATGCCCCATGAACCACCAAAGTCCCCTGAACAGTGGTCAGATATTATAAAAGATGTGGACAATTTGATCATGCCAGGAGTAAGAATAATAAAATTAAAGTCGACATTAATTTTGTTTTTCAGATTACCCATTGGCAACATCCGAGGTTCCATGCGTATTTTCCATCTGGCAACTCATTTCCATCGATGATGGGAGATATGGTTTCCGATGCGATCGGGTGCATCGGATTTTCATGGGTAAATATATTTTTTATATTTATTAACTAAATAAATAATAAAATACTCAAAAATGTTTACAAGTTTTATATTCAACGACTCGAAAATATACTGAAGGTTTTTGACCAAATTCATGATTTAATTCCAATTTTTTATTTTGATTTGGAAACGTTAATAAAATTAAATAAAATTTGATAAAATACAAAATATTTTTATCTGACATAATTATACTATTATAGTAGGTATTGCTTATATGCGATTCGTCTATATGCAATTATTACATATATGCAACTTTTCCTGAAGCATATAGACTAAAGGTTCCAAAACTGTTTTCACTTTTAGACCCGTTGCCAGTTTTGGGTAGACCACCTGCTAAGAAAAACAGCAGACCTACAATTTTTGTTCGCTCACGTAGACTCCTTTGAGGTCTATAGATGCTATACTTTGGGAACCTATGATATAGACGAATTGCATATAGGCAATACCTACTGTAAAGATTTGCCTATATGCAAGTTTTTTTTCGGCAACAAGCGACTTGCATATTTACAATATCTACTGTATTTGGAAAAATAAATCAATCATTTATGAATATGAGCTGAGATTTTCGTCGAACTTTGACTTTAAACATTTATGAAAATGTGAAAAAATCTTACACAAATATATTATTTTAGTATTTAAATAGAACAGGTAACGATTATTATATTTTTAATCATTTAAAATTTTATTCAATTAATCGATTAATTTAAATCTCTGGAAGTCAGCGGAGAACTAAGCACCATGTTTTTATATCTTAACAAATTTGTTATTGCAAATTAATTTTAATTAAATTTTTTATTGTCTGTTGTTTATAATAAAAATAATTTTTGTTTCTAAATACCGCAAGTTCAATCTTGAATATTTTTTTATTCGAATGAGTATTTCGATATAAATAATCATCAGGACGTTGTCTATGGAATGTCAAGCTTTCAAATGGTCATTGTGATTTGTAAATGCACTTCGCTAAATGTTTTGACTTAACCTTATTCATACTGAACCAGCAATCCTTCCGGTGAGCACAAATTTTGTCTCAGCCGATTTGGATTTTTATATTGCATAGAATTAAAAATCCAGAATCGATTTGTTAATAATATATATTCTTGCTTTGGGTTCTAAAATTTACCAATATTTTGTCTGATGCTTATGTTTTAAAATGGTAAGGGAATTTCGACACCAGCAATTTATTTTTAATAAATATTTAAAAAATTTTATAAATTACTTTTATTAGACTTAAAATGAAATATTTGTTTATAAATTAGGATTTTTCGGGAATAAAATGAAATGAATTTTTATTAAAATATATAGATTTTTATAATTTATTAAAATATATTAATAATAATTTTTATTCAAAATTTTTATTTATACGACGGCGGGTAAATAAGTCCTGGACTTTTTGAATTCCCCGCATTGTAACTAGAACGGCATTATTGTTTACATCAAGTACCTTTTACCAAAAGACAGTTGCGCAATTTTTAGAAAATGACGTCTTTTAATTTGTGTTTGAAAACAGATAACCGCGTGAATTTTTGCGAAAGTCGAATGATATGAATTTCTTGTGTTCATGAAGCACAAATAAAACACGAAAACCAAATTTTCTGGAGCTGAGTTTCTAAAAACAATATTGGGTACTCAATCAGGCAGTAGAAAAGTTATACACTTTGAAAGACATCAATCTAATAAAAAATCGATAGCAGAAAATATAAAATTATTATGGAATTTATAGCCTGTAAGTGGCGTTTATGCCACTTTCATTATTATCACATACTGAAGTCATAATTTAACACCACAAAATTTATTAATATCAACAATTCACATATTGAAACAAATTTCTTATTAATTCAATTATTTCACCCAAAATTAATTCATAAATTTTTTCGATTAAATTTTGAAAATTTACGAAATATAAACTTCAAATTATATTTACATTTTTTACGAAAATTTTACAAAATCGAAACCTTACATTATTTTACATTTTTCTACAAAACATTATCATAAAAACTAATTAATTTAAATTTAAAATAGACCCTTTTGTTAAAAAAATTATTTCTTAAATATTGATCCTTTAATTATTTATTTAAAATTTATTTAAACTTATTTCATAACTTTTATCAAAATATATCAATTGTTATTACTGTAAACATATTTTAAATAAGTATTTATTTATCATATTTTTACTCTACATTTAATTTTTTAATTTTTTTCTTTTAAATTTACAAATCAAAAAAATAATAAATTATTTTGGTGAAACTTAAATTTAAACTAACCCCTCATATAGCCGATATAATTATTTTAATTCATGAAATTTTACTTCATTTTACGTCTATTAATCCTAATTTATTAAAATTTATTTCATTTATGTGAGGAATGTTTTGAATTGTGTGTTTATATTGTGTATGTTGTATGTTGATTCGGATTGTGCCTCTCCTACACAGATGGATGATTGATTTTTTCTTTGATTCCACGAATTAAAAATAATTTAATTTAATTTTAAAGTAAAAAGATTTTAAATAAATATTGAATGTATTATTTATTTTTTAATGTAATTTAAAATTTTAATATATTAATTTAATATATGCTTTTTTAAAAAATGTTTAGATTTAATTATTATTTTTATTAACAGATTTTCATTTATTGAAAATAATTAGTTTGAACTCATAAATATATTGATCAAGAGAGATGTCAAATAGTGAATGCACTTGTGATATTAATAAATGTTGTAAACCTCATATTGATGTTGTTAATATGGCGACCACAGCTCATGTGACAACGAACATTATGGGACACGAAAAACTTGACGGATCCGAGTCAAAATTAGATGACTTCATAAAAAATTTCGAACGTTATGCGGATATTATGGGTATAACAGAAGATAGAAGATTAGTGATGGTGACGATCTTCATGACTCCATCAGCAATCACAAAATTTTCAGAAGCAGATGGAAATACGTATAAAGAAAAGCTTAAAACGGAATTTGTGAAACAAAATCTTTGCTTGATACAATGAAGGATATTTTAAATCTTCGGTGGGGATCTTCAGATCCAGAATAAATGTTCAAAAAAGCCGAAGAATTAGTAACGATATTAACATAAAGTAAACTTTCTAAGAAAAAGCTGCTGAACCTTGTTTGCATGAATATGGTTGACGATTATGAGGTGAAAAGAGAATTGAAATTGAGAGGAGCTACCGAAACAAAGGACATAAAAGATGTAGTTTCAAATATGTATGAACTACGCAAAATGGAAAAAGAAGAAACAGTTGCGGTATACAATACGGTAGGTAAACATGATGAATGGAAAACGGTAGGCAAACGTAAACCACACTATATAGAACGCTACCAACAAAGAAATATCGAAAATAGGTACACTAATCAAAGAAATAATGAATACAAACCGAGAAATAACTATTCAAAAGTTGTAAAATTCTGGGCATGCCATGAAGAAGGACACATCAGAAGAAACTGTCCAAATATAAAGTGTTCTTATTGCAGTAAAAATGACCATATTAGGACGCAATTCTACATGAACAAGAATAGATTTAAAGAAAGAGACAAATATGCCAGGAAAAATGAATGGCAAAGAACAAATAACCCACGAAATCATCAGAGGCATCAAAATCGAAGATATGATATTGCAGAAATGCATGATGAAAACGATTACAACGAATATGAAGAAACACGATCAAATGAAGGAAACTCGAGGCAAAGAATGCTTACAGATAATAGGCAAGTATACGAGAAAGACCAGGGAAACGAGGATGAACAATCACAAGGAGAGGTGATCAGTGTGCTTCACTAAAAACTAAAAATGTGTGTGTATGTGATTGTGTATGTAATGGTATGTATGACTGTATGTGTGATTGTGTGTTGGAAGATAACCCTGTCGAAGTTTGTGAATTAGATTGTTGGAAAGAAGAATTTAAAACATACTGTTTTAATAAGAAGATAAAGACAAAATCGCAAAGGTTGAAACAGAAAGAAATGTTGAAAATATCAAAGCTCAATATTAGATATGACAAATTGAATGGAAGACCAAGCATTTAATTTAATACAAAGAATATGAATGTTGAATGTATTTTGGATACCGGTGCCAAAGTAAATGTTGTTAAAGCAGATATACTTAAAAATATGAAAGATGTTCAGATAGAGAAAACGAGTAAACGCATTCATTGTGCAAATGATTCAGAACTTATAAATTATGGAATTGTTAAATTAAAAGTAATAATTGAAGGAGTACAAAAAATATAGAGTTTTATGTAGTCAAAGAACTCAACCCAGAATGATAGCAGGAGTTGACTTTTTGGGCAAATTACAAATCACCACAGTTTCAAACATGGATAAATTTTATTAGTGGTCTTGACATGAAAATAGAATATCGGAAAGGTGAGAAACATTCAAATGCTGACGCGATGTCTAGAAATTCTTGCGAATTGTGTAGCCAATGTCAGACGATACATGAAGAAGCCAAGAAAGGAAAGATCAAGACGAGAATTCTTGCATTGAACGAAGAGTCAGAGGGTTTCAAATGGCAAAAGAATAATGAAGAAATAAAACAAATTGTTGAAGATATCAGAAAAGGGAAAACGAGGAAATGGACATTAAAAAATGACATTATTTATTAATAGTAATAAATAATTTTTTATTTAATAATAATACAATGTTTAATAAATAATAATGTCATTTTGATAATTTAATTAATTAAAAAGACACTAAAAAAATTATCATGTTTAATAATTTAATAAATAATACAGACCATATTTTAAAACATAAAGGTTTGATTTAGAATAAAATGATTTACTTGAAAAAATCAAAACATGAGAAAATACGGAGGTTACAATAAAAAAGCATGAAAATACTGGATCCCAAAAGAAAAACGAACAGATTTTATGGAAGTCGTACAATCGAATTAAATATGAGATATAACGTTCAAAAATACATGATCAGGGCTACAACGTTTACTTTATTAAAATTCGCTTTCCATTCCGACATCTTGCTTCAATTTCAAGATTTTTTTAAAGGAGGGAAATAAAAAATAAATGTGCAATATTTATAATTAACATAATACATTCATATAAAAAATAAACGATAATAATTTCCATGTTTTTTTACAATTTAAATTTTTTGCAAATCGAAATAAACTGAATTAAAATGTTCTCATAGAATTGTTTCGGTTCACAACAATCTTTGATTCTTTTTAAATCAATAAAAAGAAATTTATTTATCACAATAATCTTTTTGTCATCTATTTTTCCATTCGATAATAATTTAAAAACAGATAAGTGAAACATTTTGATTTTTAATTTCAAAGATTTAACCGTCATCGTCAAATAAATGCTTTTTCAAACGAAATTTACTTATATAGTGCAGTTAATGATTATGTAATAAATACGTAATCAGTACATCATTTAAAAACTCTCAACAAAGTTGAAGAGAATGCATTTTGAACGTTAATTTTAGGATTCAAAGATCTTATATATCACGCTTCACATGTCATTCTCTCCCAATAATTTTTTAAATTGAGTGCACAGAATTTTAAAGTGTTGTGAATTTAGATCTCCTTTACGTTTAATATCTCCTTTATTTCAAATACTTTATATACAGTAAGGACACATTATTATAACCACCTGATATTTTCATGTATTTTAGGTTTTCTCATTATTTATAAGGTTATTAGCAAATGCAGTTATAGTTTTGATAGTTTATGTGTTTGTTTTATCACCCCATCAGAAAATGCGATAACTTTTAAACCTTATACTGAAAAATTACCACAATTCTATTAGAAAATGATCAAAATATAAGAAAATCAAAAAGGTAAGAAATACATGTTTTATTCCAGAATGCAAAATTTAAATATGTACATACCTGATTACAAATGTTTTATTGTTCATATAATAAGTAAAGTGAGTTCAATAAATGATAAATTAAACAATTTAGTAATTTTGTTTGTCCTCCTGTAGCGTTTACTACTGCCTGGAAACGTCTAGGTGTGCTATCAATAGAGTTTTGAAGCTTCTGCTGAAATTCATCATCACGAAACCAATTGCGGAGGACGCAATCGTCCTGTTCAGTTGTTTTTCGTTTTGAACCACATCTGCAAACTCTGGATGTTGAAGGGACACCTGATGTTATTCGTTTTTTGATGTTGATGACACTTGCATGATGAATGTTGCACAAAGTGGCAATCTACCTAATTGAAAACTTTCCACTTGATAACAAAGCGTCAACTTTTGCCACAACAGTAGAGGACAGATCACAGCGTTTACCCATGACTACGAATGATGTCTTTATATTAAACAGGATACTAAAAAAATAATCTGTAAGACGAAATTGATTAATCTATTACTGTCAGATAATTAATTTATTTTCCAGCCTGATAGCAACAGATCATTTTAATAGTAATAAATATTTTTTTATTATGAAAAAGATACAGATCACATTTTAAAACATAAAGGTTTGATTTAGAATAAAATGATTTACTTGAAAAAATCAAAACATGAGAAAATACGGAGGTTACAATAAAAAAGCATGAAAATATCAGGTGGTTATAATGTGTCCCTTACTGTAGATATAATAACTAAACCTTATAATTATTGTTCTATAAAATGTCTTTTGTTAATTTAAGGCTGCAAGTCCGGCGTGCACCGAATTGGAAATGATAATGCTTGACTGGTTGGCAAAAATGATGAATCTACCGAAACAATTCATGCATAGCGAGGGATTGGGAGGTGGTGGAGTGATTCAGGTAATATATTATTTGAAGAGAAACCTTATTTCATTTGGATACAATCGATAATCTTGTGAATAACCCCTTTTATTTTTTTAAATTATTTTTAAACAATACTAATTTTGGATTCTTAGTATAATAAACTAGTCTTTTTAATTTAACTTATAATATACATTTGTCAGTCTTACATGCCGTAGGAAGAGATATGATATTAAAAATGTAAAAATTGTAGAAAGCCTGTCCATTAATGCTTATTAATGCTTTTTCGTTTTATTCGTTTTTTTACGTATTAGGGTTCCGCTAGTGACTGCGTATTGGTCTGTATGCTGTCAGCCAGACATCACACAATTAAAGAGGTTAAGTCCCGTTTATTGGTTAATAACAAATTCGAAAATTCTGATCACTCTCGAAATATTGAAGCTGCTATTTTGACAAAATTAGTTGGATATTGTTCTTCATTGGTTTGATATATGACTTAACAAGTTAAAAATTAATTGTTCTAAAGGCCCATGCTTGTGTTGAGAAAGCCGGAATGATTTCGTTTGTCAAAATTCGTCAACTTGATGTTGACGATGAATATTCATTAAGAGGTGCAACTCTAGAAGAAGCTATTAAAGTAAATTAATTTACTTAAATAAAATATTTATTCATTCTTTTTTTAGCAAGACAAAAGAAGAGGATTAATTCCATTTTTCGTAAGTTATTTATTTATGTGGCTTATTAACAATATGACCATAGGTTTCTGCTACACTCGGAACAACCGGTTGCTGTTCTTTTGATAATCTTGAAGAAATTAGTCAAGTGTGTCACAAATACAACATTTGGTTACATGTGGATGCTGCTTATGCTGGGTCAAGTTTCATATGTCCAGAATTTCAATATCTTTTAAAAGGAATCGAAGTAACGAAATTGTCTTGTTTTATTTTGAAATTAAGAAACTTCTCTTTCGTTCGATAAAATTTTAATGGATATAATAGCTATTAGGCGTTTTTAAATAATATTGTTGCATGACAAAGTGCTCAAATGATTCGAATAACTTCTTTTCACCCCCATGATCGATTATCAATTTTATTTAGAAATGAAGAATTTATTGATCCAATTAATTATAATATGAGTAATAAAATGATTTTACAATGATTCGCGTAGTCGTTAATATATAAATATTTTAAAATGATTCATTTCTTCCAAAGCTTGGTAATACATGATTTAAATGGATAAGGTCAACAAGTCACTCCTGGAACATTAGACTATCACTACATTTTATTTTCTTGTAAATCTAACTGATATTGGTACTTTTTACAATGCATAAAAATATTATTCATAAGGTATATAAAAACAATGGAAAATCTTTCAAATAATCAAAAACGCCATTTGGGTCAGAAAAAATTATTAATTTAAAACTTTACTTTTCTTTCGCGATATATTTAGGTGGATTTTTTACCGTCTCAGCAAATTTTTCAAACATTGCACTAACATATCTAAAAATGATGATTATATAATCCTCTTGTGCAACAGTTAATTAAATGCATTCAACAGTCGAAGAGTTTGAAAATTAATAATAGATTAAAGGATTTGATTAATAACATTAATAAACACAAGTTTTGTTTCCTGTTTGAAATTGCTTGTTTTTAGCTAATTTGAATGCGTTAATCACGAATCTGTACTTAATTTTTGTCGAGGACCTCTAGTTTATTGTGTATACGTCTTGGTTTTTCTCATGTGCCAAATGAATGGCAACTGTTCATAGACAGCTCCAAATTGAGTTTGAATGCAGTTCTACTGCACATAAGAAATAAATATCCATCTGTCCATATTGGATACGTTGTGCATATGAAAGAGACGTATCACAATATAGAGGAGTTGCTACTAAAGATGTAGTATTCCAAGCATCAGTGGATCATTTAAGTGGATCATCTGAAAGCGATTGGGCTGCTGCTCCGTATAATTACCCAGTCATTTATTATATATAAATTATATATAATAAATTATATATAAAATTATATATATATATATATATATATATATATATATATATATATA
>MQRK01234924.1:0-10046 GCA_001938485.1 Girardia tigrina
CATCTAAAATATCAATTTTCCATCTGGGTGGGAGAAACACATTTCCAAATACTAAACTTAACATACAAAATTCAACAAACCAATTTCAACATACCAAATTTAAAATATTCCTCACAGTCTTTTTCAAAGCATTGATATTTATGGGCTCATCATAATCACACGTCACTGTAATAGATTGTATACTGACATTGGTGATATTGAATGGTAAAGTGGATGGATTAATTGGTTGTTTCAAAAATTATTCAAAATTTTCCATTGCGGAAGAATATGATGATATAATTTGGAAAGTGTTAAACACATTTGCTCCGTTTAGTGCCTAAATGTAAGTCTTTCAGGCAATCTTGAGTAAATCCATTATAATTGATATTACGCAGCATTTGTTAAAAATGAATGTCACTGTATTCATCATAATTCAAATTCCCGCCTTATGTCTATTTATTACAATTGATAAATTAAAACAAATTAATAACAAGTCTTAGTTTTGCGTTTTAAAAGTAATAAGTAATATTATTATAATAGTGTGTTTTGTTTTAATGCATCAAATAAAATAAATATAATAAAAGTTATAAGATATCGCAACATCAAGGCATTTTGTCATTATTTCAAAATCCGTTTGACAAATCAAGTTGCTCCTGCTAAAATGAAATTCAAGTTTAAAACCTTTAATGAACTTAACCAGGTAACTGAAGAAAAGAAGATTGATGATGAGACAATTAATGGACCTAACCAATTAACTTAAGAGATAAATACTGATCAACCTAAGCTAGTCGAACCAGCTAGACCAGTACGGCGGTCTAGTCTAGTCAGGCTGCCTAGGCTAGTTGGACAACCAATAGTAGCCCAGGCTAGCCTAGGCACTCAAACAACCAAGGATATTCATGCGCCAATTGCTGAAGCTTCGGTTAGTCAGGCTAACCAAGCTAGTTATTTTCAACCAAAACAAAGAGATACTCCACAAAAATCTTCCTCGCCATGTGTTTCTACATCAACAACATATAGAGGATATCAGATTAACTTGTTGAAATATCCAAAATCAATTAAATTGAGAGATCTGGTATATGTTCAAAAGAGAAAATTTAGCTATCATGTAAAGGACATTAATGATTGGAATTATGATCTTTTAAATATTACTCTACAAGAAGTAGGAACAAGACCAGATGAAAAGCTGAGTGAACATAGAGAACAATATTTTCGATCAGATGATGCATTAAAATTCAGAGATTTTATGGGTCATGAAAAACCAGACTTGTCTAATTATATTATGACATTTATCAAAATATGCATACAAGGTAGAAAAGAAAGAGATGGTAAAAATTTTCGAATCTGGAAATTGTCAGAAATTCGTTGTTTTTAATTGTTGATGCAAGTTGTATTGTTGTGTTAATAAATCTTGCTATATATTTCTTTTTGATTTAATGCATCAATTAAAATAAATGTAATAAATGTTATGAGATATCGCGTTATCAAGCTATTTTGTCATTATTTCAAAATCCACTTACGAAAATGGTGAGTTTTTACTTGAGCTTCGTACATTTAATAATTTGTATTTTCTTAGAACTGCAATTTCTACAATTACTGTAAATACCTAGTCAATTCAATCGAGTATTTCATTTGTCCAAAATGTGAAGTTTTATGTCAATCAAGCTTTGAAGAATTTTCTAATAAACATAATCAACACCATGTTCCTTTCACCAATTCGAAAAGAATATATTCAAGCAATACATGTCACAAATGATTCAAGAGAAAGTTCCAACGAAAATTCAACAATGTCCATTATACAGATACTGTATGACAAATGTTCACAATCCGCAAATATGTCATGATACAATGCAGCGTTACTATGGATATGTGAGTATTACATTTGTCCATTGTGTCAAAATGCAAGTAGCGATTACTATCATCAATTTTATGAATGTCACAAGGACCATTTGTGTGACTTTTCAAACAAGTCCAAGAAGACTATCTTCCAATCATCAGTCAATACAGTTCCCGAAGCACCAAATGTTTCAAATGTTCAAATAGAGAAGAATGTTTCAATTAAGAAAAATGTTTCAAATGCGACAAAAATTCCCTTAAAACATGTAAATATTTCAAATATTCCAATGGAGATACGCGTTTCAAATGATGTCGAGGCTGTCAAGGCTTCAAATATTCCATCAAAACGTGTAAATGATACAAATATCACAAATATTCCATCAAAAAGCTCAAGACAGAGACCAATTCATAAAGCTTCATTGAATAAGAAGGTGCGTCAATATGTTATCAAGGCTCCCCAGGCTAATCTAGGCAGCAAGATTACAAGTTTGCTGAACTTTGAGAAACACCCAAACTTTTTGCTATTTCTAAGTAACTTAAGCCAACAAATTTCCAGGTAACAGTCAATTTTCTTATTGCCATTTCGTGCATAATGTAAACTCTATTATATATAATATCAAAATAAATTAAAATTAAGTTTAATGACTTACTTTATAAATTTTAAAATAAGGTGTATTAAAAAAATTGTCGTTTTTAAATTTTAAACTTTTACAATAAATAATATATTAATTAAACAAATTAAATAAATTTCAATTTGTTTATAAATTTAAAATACATTTATAAGTATGTACTAATTTATTTATATAAGTATTTCCAGCCCCGTAGCCAGCTTATTTCGTTAGGGGGGGGCTTTGTAATTTTTAAAATTCCTCGGGGGGGGCTTCAAAATCAAGTTACATACAATTTTATAGAGAACAAATCCTTCGCCATTTGACACGACTGCATCTTCAATAGCTAAAATATCAATAGTGAAAGCATATTTTCATGACCAAGACTTTTTATTTTAAAAAAAATTTACACCCACAATCTTCGAGAAGTTTTTAAAAACATATTCATAAAATCGTCAAATGTTATGCCAGCCACAAGTTGTTTTTCATAGCCAAGTAGCGTTAAGTTGGAGAGTCTGTCACATTTCATTGACATTCTGTAGGAATGCAAATAATGTAATTATCGTAGAATAAAAGTCCTAAGCGAATTATTTACTTCCTGTTTTCAAGACGCTTCCTTTTCACTTTTGGCTCATTGTCAAGGATATCAGCAATGTTTTCGACTCCTTGAAGCAATAATTCATAATTCTCGTCATTGCGAATTTCAGAAAGTGATTTCTGTACACTATCAATGAGCTTAACAGCTGATACAATGTCACATTGGCTGCTTTGAAGAAACAAATTTGCTGGTTGAGTAATATCAAATATTATTTTGATAATATATGCTGTAACAATGTACTCTGGTTATTTAATTTGAGACAACAAACCAGCAGCTTTAATTACCAGGTCTGAATCGAAGTCATTACTTCTTTTGATTTCGTGAAGAGCTTCTTTGATTTCCTCATAATTCTTGATGATCAATGCCGTGGTCGTAAGATGTCTAGTCCAACGGTGTTTGAGTAATCTTTTAAGCGAGTCTCCTGTGTAAGCGGATGAAACTTTGTAATGCTGAGTAAAATTATAAAGAGCATTGGTAATTTCAAAATAATTGCAGATTTGCTTGTCAGAAGATAAAACATGGACGATCAAAAGGTGCAACTGGTGGCTAAAACAGTGAATATATGTGATCTTGTACCCTAGAAGCTCTTCTAACTTTTGTTGTACACCACCATACTTTCTGCCATAACACTGGCGCCATCTTAGCACTGTGAAATTATTCTTACAGATGCTAGTTCATTTGACGGTATTGTGGAAATCAGTTCAGTCTCTCCTTAACTATCCAAGATTGAATGAGCAATATAATTTGCATCCAGTTATGAAAGATTGACAACGGCAAGCAAACGCTCCTTTAGGGTTTCTTTAACATAACGCAGTGCCACAGCCAATTGTTCAATATTGTTTCTGTCTGGTACAATCAAAAAATATTGAGACACACTTCTCATCTGACTGCTTAGTCTCGCAAACAATTGCTTTCTGTACGAGGGTAGCAAAAATTGAGATCATTTCATTTTGCATTTCAGGTGATAAATAGGAAGCATTTGCGGGTATCGTAGTGGTTATTTCATACTGTTTGGCATCCCTTTCCATCATGAACTGAAATAGATTAAGGAATTTCCCAGCTGAAAAGCTCTGTTGATTATCTTCATTGCCTCGAAAAGCAAGTTCTTTGGTAACCAAAAATTAGACACAATCGAAAACGCTATGTAGATGATATCGATTCTTCTCTCCTTGTTGAGCGATTAGTTGTCTATCCATAGATTCGATTCTTTCCTTTTGCTCTAACCAAGTTGTCATAGAACGAATATGCATCTGAGAATTTTCGTGCTTATAAAATCCGCTATCCTTTTCAGCAGCAGTTTTCCACTTGCGAAAGCCATTGGTAATGAAAGTTAATTCACGAAATGTTCCATTTAAGTTGATGGAAGATGCAAATTTTCGACAAGGAAAACAGATAGTAGCATCAGTTGACTGTGAGTATTCAAGCCACGGCCTGTTTCGGTACCACTGGTTATTGAAGCCTCGCTTTTGATTTCCAAATTGAGTCAGAGGGTAGCTTTTTAGGTGTGACTGAGTAGGCTCATAATCAACCAGATCGTTTAGACGAGCAAGCGTTTCCTAGAAAAGAAGAATTCTTTACTATCTAAAAAACGTTTACGTTACGTAAAAAACAATAGTTTGGAAATTTTCATACATTAACATGCATTTAAGTCAGTAGTTAAAAACTGTATTGTATTTGAGAATCCCTTTTTAAAAATCTGATTAACTGCTAATATATGCATTCCGTCAGTATGAAAGTGTATAGCTTATATATGTTGCTATGAAAGATACTTACTGTTTCATAAAGCTACTTCAGAAAAATTAAATCAACAAGTTGCGCGCTAATATATGAGTATAAACAAATAATAAAATCATAATAAATCATTACCATAATTAAAATCAGATTGATTCAATTAAATTATATATACCTGTACTGTAATATATCCTTCCTTTTGTCAACAAAAAAGACTTATAGTTGGTTTTTATTTGTTTAATTCTAAATAAATATTTCATGTAAACATATATGGGGAAATTTTATAAATGGTGATTATGATAATATTTTATATTCTTTTCCATTAAAAAATATCCTTTTGGTGATAAAATTATTGAACATTCTAATCCCCCATTTTTTTGATTTTGAATACAATCAAATTACAAAGCTTCATATCAGAATTCTTGATCAAGATGGAAATTTAATTAATTTTAATGGAACAAAATTTAGTTCATATTTAGAGTTGAAAAGTGAAAAATCATAAATTATTCTTAAAAATGGAAGATTTGTTGAAAAGGTTAATAAATTTACAAGCAAATAAATCTTCGAGAAAGATAGCTGTAACATCAAATAAATCAGATTTTAGAATTAATTTTCCTGTTCCAATAACTTTAGATAAAGAATTGAATTATGAATTAGGTTTAATGTGGTTTTCTAGTTATAACTCTATTTATAATATCACTAAAGAAAATAATACTTTTAGATATTCCAAAGATGGTGGTAAAACATTTTCAGATTTTAAACTAATTCCTGGTGCATATGAGGTAAAAGATATAAATTTGAAACTCCAACCAGTTTTAGGTGATAAAAATTTCCACATTTTTCCAGACACTAATATAAATAAAGTTGTAATAAAACTTGCAGAAAATTTTCAAGTTCATTTTACCAAAGAAAATACCTTTCATGAGGTAATATGATTTGAGAAAAAAATATATAAGGATAAAGTTAACATCGGTGAAAATCTTGGAAACATAAGCAAAGTACATAGTATAAACATTGAATGTGATTTAGTAAATGGAAACTATACTAATGGAGAATTAGATAACATTTTATACTCTTTCCCCGCTAATACAGTTCCTTTAGGTTATAATCTTATTGAAAGAATGAACTCACGAAAGTATTTGCCAATAACAAGAAAAGTGATTAGTGATATTCATATCAGAATTATCGATCAAGATGGAGATTTGATTAGTTTCAATGGTGAAGAAATTAATATGTGGTTAGATTTGAAACAGGTTTAAAGTCCCCAATTTTGTCGGAAAAAGTATTTTTTTATCTTAAAAAATGATTTCACTACAACAGTTTTTATTTAAGTATGGTATTGATACAACAACTAATTTTGATTTAAAAGATATAGCTAAGGATCTTGGTTTAAAAATTAAAGTTGTTATGCATGATGAATTTAAAGAAATAATAAAAGATTCATCAGGCGAAACCAAAGGTTTCGTTATAAACCTAGATTCCTCAGAAAATAAAGGCAGTCATTGGGTTTGTTTATATAAAAATAAATATTATCTTGATCCTTATGGTGTTTTACCTATAAACACAGTCCAAAATTTGGATGGTTTGATGTATAATACTTTACAAATTCAACCCGATGATACAAAGATGTTTGGGCAATTATGTCTATATGTTTTATATAATCTTGAAAAAGATTCTACTTTTGAAGATATTATACTTAACGCATATGAAGAAATGCAAGATTTTTTTCTATAAAAAATGAGTAGTTTTGTTACAAGAAATCGTTATGGAACTCCATCAGAAAGTGAATTAAAGTTAGAAGATACAGATGTAAGGTATGTAAATGAAAAAGGTGATAGAATGTAAGGGCTTTTAGATATGAATGGGAATAAAATCATTAATGTTTCTTCACCTGTTGAGAATAATGAGGTTGTAAATAAGGAATATTTTAAAAAGAAAGTTGATAAAATTAAAGATGCTACAAAAAAAGACATTATTACAGTCAAGCAAGACATTAGAAAGATGATCAACGACCAAGTTGCAACTACAGACGACATTACAAAAATGATCAATGATCAAGTAGCTAATAAAGACGATATCAATAAGATAAAAGATGAAATTATAAAACAAATAAAAGTTGAAATTAGTAAGAGTTTACAATCGCAAATAGAGGAAAGTTTTAAAAGTATAGAGAAGAAAAAGATTGATGATAGGGTAAAACTTCACGCTAAGCTTCGAAATACCTATCTAAGCTTGATTCCTAACTATTATGATGCTATAATTGGTGGTTTGTCACCCACTTGGTGGGAACCTCCCTTTGCAACTGAAGAGAAAAAAATTATTTATTTTCCAGGAAGTGGTTTACATTCACCTGCATATGGTGTTGCATGTAAACTTGTAAACGTGTATCATTAAACTATCTGTATCTGTTGCTAATAATTTTATTTTATTACCATATCTCTTTTTTAAATAATTGTAATAAAAGTTATACATTATTATTTTTGATTTTTCTAATATGCTGAAACCTGCATAAATTGGTTTATCAAATATTAATTTTTTTGTTTTACTTTGCAACAATATAATATCCTCGTCTATTATTGTCCTAGTATATTCTTTAGTAATATTCTAAATCAAATATAGAATATTTCAATAAATTATTAAACTTTTTTAAATAATTATTTTCCTATTTTATAATCTTCTAATGAAATCTTAGAATTATTCATCTTAGAAAAAAATTGGGAATGTGCTGGCCATTCAGTTTCTAATAATTTTTCACAAGAATTGATGTATTCATAAGGAAAGATTCCTTTTCGTAACCTATCTGTTATCATATCTTTATCTGTACTCATGTTACAATGTTTAAAGTCATTATGTCCTAACAGTAAATTTTTTGCTAGTGTTTCTAATTTTGAGGCTAAAAATCTGTAACTATCTAAAAATCTTAATTCTTTATAAATATTTACTTTTTTATTATTTTTATCTTTATAACTATTTACTAAGACTGGATACGTATATGATATGTATTTTATTCCTGTTTGACTTATTATAGATATTTACTAGATCTTTTTAGTAGATCTTATTAGTAGATCTTTTTACTATTTTTTTATTATAAAATGTGTATCATAATCTAAATTATGGAAGTAGACAGGGATAAATTTTGGATCTTGATATGAGTTGCATCATTATGAGTTGGACCTCTATATTCCCCTGTGAAATGATTGTGATCAGCTACTTTAATATCACATTTATCAAATAATTCTATACAAATATGACAAAATGTTGCTATTTTAAAATTTTCTTTAGCTTCATTTGTCCAGATTATTTCTTTTGGAGTACGTGTTTGGTTATAAATTCTTTTTGCCTCGTCTTCTAAATGTGCGAGAAAATCATTTAACACGATTTTTTCATCAGGATTGTAATATGTTAGAAGTTTATTATTTTCATAAGGTGATACTGTATAAGATGCTGCATATAAAACATGTCTTGCTATATTTGTTGTATAACTTTTGTTCGGATTATTTACTGCTGCATCGTAATTTTCAAATCTTGTTTCACAATCTGCATATATTACATTATATATATTACATTACATTACATATATTATATTATCTGCATATATTGAACTCGTATCTCTTGTATTTATATTTACTACTAAATGAGATATATTGACCAAATTTAGTTTTCATATCATCATAAAAGTTATATATATCATCCTCTGTTATATTTGTTAACACTTTAATTTTTGTTCTTAAAGTCATTTCTTGCTCTTCTCCATACTCGATAAAGAAAATACATGTAGTAGCAAGACTAATTCTAATAGATCCTAAATTTTGTATTACTTCATTAATTATGTTTTTTTAAGGATAGTGTTATCGCATTAAAAAAACTTTCTAAATCTAATACTAATTCTTTATCTGGAACTATTTGAACATCATAACTTGTATTATTAAAAGCTGTTTTAGTTGTTTTTATAGTTAAATAATCTTCATTCGTTAATTCATAATCATTTTTTATTTCTGTAAAAAGATGAGTAATATCCTTTTTTAATTTGTCTAATCTCTTTTTTTGTTTCTTTCGAGTATTTACTCGTTTTACTTCCTTATATAATTTTGTTCGTTGTACAGAAGGTTTTAGATTTCGTAAAATCATTGTTGAATTTGATGGTAATGAAGGTAATCTTGGACTTGATGGTAATAATTTATTTCTTAAGAGGGGATGTACACCGCCCATTTTTTTATTTTTTAACTTTTTTTTGATCTTTTTTTAAGGAATATTTTTATTAAATAAATATAATTTTATAAAAAAATGTTGTATTATTTTAATATATTTCTCGACCAAAATATCTTCTTGGTTTTTTATAAATACGTAATTGTATCATAATATCTTTTTCTTTTTGCGTAATTTGATCACGATTAACAAGTTGCCATTTATTATGATAAACTAAATATATTCTAAATGTTTGAAGATGTAAATGTTTACTTGATGAATCTATTTCGGGTTTTCCTTTTGGAAAAAGTAACCCCACTAAACTCCTTTCATATACATACTGTTTAAACAGATCAAATATTTAACATCATTCAATCAATGTGCCAGTCGTTCTAAAGACGTTCTATTTGAATTATGGGTCATATTTCATAGCAAACCTTCCACAAAGAAACACGTGGTTCATGTACCAACTCGAATAATAAAAGTTGACAGTTGAGGTATTTATGAATAATGGGGTTATATAAGTCATTAGTAAATATAATCATGTTTTACGGGTACTTAGCGATAACGTGGTGGCCCATAGTCAATTATTTTAGTTACCAAAAATGTTACGGAAAACCGACATCAACAATATTTATCATAAATATATATGCCTATACGAGCCAGGTTGTCACACCGATATAAAAGATTCAGAAATATACTTTTAAAATCATTTAAAGTATAAACATTTCACCTTCAAATAATCAAAACGAAATTCAGTTTTGTGGTTAATTACAAAATGGTTAATTTAAAAAAAATAAGTAAAATTGGAATAAAAATCTAAAATTTAAATAATATTAAAAAGTATATAAAAGAATCAAAAAGTGTTGTTGAATAATCAATTTAATTGAAGAAGAAAAACACAGCTTAAATGTCGAGGAATATGGTAGTACAATTGACAAAATATTTCAAAACTGTTCTAAATAAAAAAATTACAAAGAGTCACAGCATCCTTAAAAAATTAAGATAAAAACATAAGTATTTCAATTTACATTTTGGTATAAATAAATTTATTTATAATTTTATTTATAAATAAATTAAAATAAAATAAGTAAATAAATGTAAAAAAT
>MQRK01234929.1:0-12645 GCA_001938485.1 Girardia tigrina
ACCGTAAATATTCTAAAAAATAACAGCAATATGTTAATAATGGCTATAGGAATATACAGCTAGGCATAAGATTTCAAATAATATCTAACACTAATGCATTTAAACTTATATACATATTATGCTATTAATTGATGAATTTCCTTTTTAAAATTAATTATTAAAATATTGATGATTGTGAGAAGTGGTTGCAACATCAATATCAGAATTCATTTTTAACACCAAAATTTATTAATATGACAACAAATTTTCAAACAAATTTTCGTTAATTAAAATTTTTAACTCGCCTCATAAATTTTATATTACTTTCAAAATAATTTATTATATTCTATAACTTATTTTTGACTTTTTGTTTTAAAATGCATTTTTAAAAATTATATAACAAATAAAATTAATTTATTCCATTAAATACAATCCAATGAATGTGTAAAAACTTTAATAATTTATTATATTCGATAACATATTTTTGAACTTTTCTTTTTAATTAAAACTTTTTTTATTATTTTTAGAATGCTTTAAAAATTTTTATTACCTATAAAATTAATTTATTTCAATTAAATACGATGCAATCAATTTATAAAATTTTAAAAATATTTATTATTCTGTATTTTTTTTAAATATTCTAAACACAATAAAACTATTTTTTATATTTATATAACATCAAATTTTAAAATTAATTCATAAAAAACTTTTGTAGTAGCTTGATATATAAATTTACGCAAAAAACTTTATTTATTGTATTATTTCTTTTAAAATTTTTTGATTTTAAACTGTTTTTATTATTTAATTTTTGCAAAATTTTTAAATTAAAACATTAACTTATTCAGTGAATCGAAAATTTACACTAACCCCTCATAATGATAAACATATTTGTAACAAAATTTTAAATCAAACGGAAAGATAAAAAATGGAATAACAAGATATATCACTCTTAACAATATTGGAGTCTTGTTGAAAAAAACTTATTCAATATAACTAATAGTAATATATTACTATAGTCACTCTTAATCGAATAGGTTGAGGGTTTTTTTCAGAATCGCTGTGTGAGTAACAAAAATATCAATAAATTCAATTCAGTAATTTTCCTGACGCTTTTTGAAAGTTTCTTCAGTTGTATATCCACATAGAAGGTTGAAGAATAGAATATCTTGCTTCGGAATTCAATTACTAATTTGGCAATTTATAATTTATTAAATCAGATATTGATATCGTTATATCGATTTTTTTGAATACTATTATTATTATTATTATTTTATTGTAATATAATTGTAGTAGCCTTGCTTGTTTGATTATTATTTGATTAGTAAATATATATATTGAAATAAATAATCAAATAATAATTGATTTGATTCAGGAGAATAAAATTTGATATGCAGAGTTGGATAATTCTTGTGGGCAACTGGAATTATATGCCATTTTCCACCTTTTCCACAATAAAAATAGATCGAATTATTTTATTTATTAATTTGTATTTATATTTAATTATTAATCTGTCGTTCAAGGCAACGAAAACCGGTTCCTGTAGCACTCCGTTAATGAAAATGGTCAATTCAGCTTACGAAACTTGATACAAGAATTTCAACTCCAAACTTCTTTGCAGTTTGAATATGTTTACCGGTGACCATTCGGCCGTCCGAAATGATGACTCTAAAGTTTCAAGTTTGACAAATTTTCAAATCGTTATAGACCCAAAATCAGTACTTAAGGAATCTGAACCAGTCGATGTCCGCTGATTTGTGTCACACTGAGAAAGGCAACAAATTGATTTCCACAATGTTTTTTGTGACGAATTCAAACAGATCACTAATTATTTGTTGGGTTTCCTGGATTAGCTGGAACTGGAAATTCGTTTTTACTGAGCATTCTCGTCGACGAATTTCTATCTAACTACCGGCACTTAATCCAATTACATTGCATGATCACCCGATGAATGTTTAGTAACAGATTAAACAAGGAAATCAGTAGTTGTACAAATAAATGATGAAATATTTATTATCATAAAAATTATAAACGACAAAAATCATTTTTTTTCTTAAAAATCTAATAATTAACATTGAAAAATCTTTTTTTTTGAAAAATACCTATATTTTATTTGCCGAAGCATTTGTTTTTATGTCATTTAAATACTTTTTTGTTTAATTGATATTCAATTAAAAATAAAATTTTCAAATTCTAATCATACTCCTGGAGATTATAGAAGAGTGTCTCAATCATCGTAAAATGACTTCATACACACTTGGATTCAAGTTAAGTGTAATAGAAAAGCCCCAGAACACTTCCAACAGCTCTGCATCCCAGCATTTTGGAATTAGTCGATTTGTCATCAGTTACTGGAGGAAACAAGAGAAACAATTGCAAGATGAGACCCAACTACTTCTTCAGACAAGCAAGAGAGCGCGACTCTGTGGTGGAAAAAGGAAGCTGAAGAGGAGAAATTATTTGTGTGATATGAGGAAGAATATTCTTGTTTTCTCGCAGACTTTTGGTAAGTATGGCCAGAGAAATCTATAACCGTAAAACAGTTGCTGGTGAGAAGCTGAAAATGACGTTTTCAAAAAGCTGGTTGTACAAATTCCTGGTCCGACACAACATTGTGCAGCGTCGTACCGCAACTGTTTGTCAAAAACCGCCACGAAACTACATTGAAAAGCTTGTATTCTTTATACTTTTTATTTTCCAGAAATGAGAGAAAGAAAACCATTCACTGGAGATGATTTATAGCGCCATCAACTGCTCTATCACCTCGTGAGTCAAAGGATTTTGCTGTTTACAATTGTGGTATGCCAAGCTAAATATCACTGTTGTTTTGACGGTCCGGGCAAATGGAGCCAAATGTCTTCCTTGCGTCCTCATTTATTTGTTGAAAATATAATTTTATAAAGTCAGAGGCTTTTGTATTTCTACTCTATAAAGAAAATCACAAGCAGTGCTTATTCTAACGATCAGTAAACACGTTCAATTTAATTTAACTTGTTCTCGAAACCTACTTACCTACTTATTTTACCTGATCCTCATTTGAAAATTAAAAAAAACATTTGAAAATTAGAGCGACAGTGCTTAATTAGAGCGACATTTTCCACTAGACCGACATGATAACCACCATTTGAAACAATAGACCAGTGTCCTTGAACCGGGGCGATATTGCCCCATTGGGGGTGTTTCAAGAATTGAAGGGGATGCTAAAGGGTAAAGGGGCGATAAGGGGGCGTTTAGCTACTCAAATGGATTTTCTTTTTTAAAAGTTCTACCATAGTACCGAATAATATTTCAGGAAGGGTGGAATGTGACTCATAAACAGCAGGTTAGAGAAACTGAATGTAACCAGACATGATTGATCGATATAGAGGTTTTCTAGCATTTTTGAAAACTGAAGTCCAAAATTTATTTACCATCATTTGTCTTGCTCACAGGCATCATCTTGTGGCTAAAGCCCTTAGTCAGAATCTTTGGAGATTGTCATTCAATCAGTAAACAAGGTCAAGGTGAATGCCAAGAATGATCGACTTTTTAAGCGTCTCTGCGATGAAAATGACGAAGAGTACAATCGCCTCCTACTGCATACTGAAGTACGTTGGCGATCTAAATGGAATTTGTTGAATTGTATGTTAGTATTCTCACATTCTTTTCAACTAATGGGCTTTCAACATTTGTTGCAAACTTGGAAAGAGTAAAGAAGAATGTCTTTTATCTTGCTGGCATCTTTCATAAACTCTACGAGCTGAATTTGCAACTTCAAGGCGGGCAGATTACTTTTATAAATTGCAAAAGGTTCATCACCACATTCATTGACAAACTGAATTTATATCGCCATTTATATCCACCATAATTGTGGAGGATATGCAATGTTATATGGAACATCTGTAATCATTAAAGGAAGATGTCAGTACGTTTAAACGATATATCTTCAGCTGAATGTTCCCTCATGGATGACGCAACCATTTCTTGCCATTATAGAGGATGTTGATGTCAATTGTCAAGAAGAGCTCTTAGATTTGCGTAAAGTGAGGAGTCTTGGCTGCACTTCAATAAAGGTGACTATTTGTAGCTGTGGAACAGGAAGAAAATGTCGAAACAATACCCAATATTGTGGAGCAAAATTTATATGCTACTTCTGGCGTTTTCTACTTCTTATTTGGTAGAGTGCGAATTTAGCTGCGTCTATCAATTACCTACGAAACAAAGAAACAATTTAGATATTGTTAACCGAGGTGACCTGTACCTTTCTCTCACCAGTCTTAAGTCCAACATGGAAGAAGTAGCCCCCAAGCACCAGCATCAAGGTTCACATTAATAAATAGTAACTAATGTAATGTCTGTAAGAATAAAGTTTTTATAATTCTTTGATTACAAATATTTTAAAGGGAGCACTGGAACATCGTAGATTCAAAAAATATACAAAAAGTGGGCGCTGTAGCTAAAACGGTTGAACGACACTGCAATAGACCGACATGTTGCTCTATCAGAGGAAATACGGTATGTCAGTTTGCAAACTTAGAATGAACATCATACAATGTCTCACAATTTAAGATTATAATTACCTTTTTGATCTTTAATGTAACACATTGAAAGTTTTTCTTTATAATAAATATTTTGCGTTTTAAACTAATTTAACTAATGGAAAACTAAATCAATATTTTAAACAGATATATTCGATTATAATATATAACTGTATCAAAATAAAGTGAGCGATAGTTTGCAAACACTGAATACATTTAAATAGTTATAATTTTGTGGTTTTAATGAGATTGTATAGACTTTAATAAGTATAAATTATAAATTTTAGAACAAAATATTTAATAGTATTAATATAAAATTTCATGCATCAAATATTTTTATCATTTTCGAAAGGGGATACATACTTATGATCTCGATCTGTATAACAAAGGCTACTTTGACAGCAATTTAATATTAGTTTTATCATCTAATAAATATAATATACGCCTTTTCTGTTATAAATTAATAAATATAACTTTTCATCAGAATTGTCTCCTCTATATTTCGTTATTTCATTTTTGTATAAATCTGAAACGTTGTCTTTGATGTGTTGATGAAGCATATAGTTTCAACAAAATTGGAAGCCATCCCGGAACTAAGTGACATTTTGTCTAAATTCAATAAATATTGCACAAAAAATCCATTAGAGTCTGTTATACTTTTCTATTTGTCATCTAATATCGAAATTTTAAAAGTTAAAATATTTTATTGTTAATTATTCTCATTAACCTGATATCGAAATAAGGACTCAACTAGGTCAAGTAAAAATCTTCTCATAAAAGGTTGTCTGATAGAGGTTAAGTCTTCACATCAAACCTTTGTGAATATTTTATGTTAAATGATATTTTCTTTTTTGAGAGACAACTTCTTTATTTTCAACTAATGAATTTTCATAATTTTACTATTATAAAAATAATTAATAATTATAAAAATGCATATTTTCAATAAATGATGTAAAGAAGAAACAGAAGGTTTATTGACATATAATCATTCACATTACATCGAGAAATATAATATAATATAATATACATTATATATCAACATCAAAAAGGTCGGTTCTTATTTTCTTCTTTTTTTAAATTATTTTTTGATGTTAATCTTTTATTTTTAGTTCGAATTGTTCTTATAAAATTGAAAATAGACGAAAATTTTGTCAAGCGTAACTTTTTTTGTAATTTAATCATAAAAGATTTAAACCAGAAATTATATTTAAGGTTTTGTTAAAAAATTATGTATATGTTTGGAATTTCAAAAAAATTACTTATGATTTTGGAAGTTATTAATAAAATTTATTCGAAAATTTATTTATTCTCAATTAATTCTGCGGTAAAATTGGAACTCACATTTTCTATTATAAAATAGTTTTTGTATTTCAAAAAGTAATCCTACATGTGGTGTTAACAGCGTGGGCGCCATGGTTGTGCAGGTTGGGGTTTCTAGGTGGTGAAGATGTTATAAATTGTATCTAGAGTTCTCCTTTTATTATTAGGAGCCATTGCTTTATCGTTTGGAGTATCCGTATTGGCCCTTTGTTTTGTGATTTGTTTTACCACGAGGTGATGTACAAAGATCCAAGTTATAGTCTCCATGCTGCTTGGCAAGTGCAATAACTGGCAGAATTGAGGAGCTACCCTGCATGGTGCAACGATGTGTCAAGAACTCCGAGGCGGCACCAATCGTCGTTTAAGATGAGAACATGATCTTGCTGACTTTATTGATTTGGTTACCTCTATCAATTGAAGACGACGCGCTTTCAATGAGTTCGAGTTGTAATCAGTCGATCTTCTTCCAAACAGAATGAAATTGGAAGAGTTCATTCATAAATGTTTTATACAATTTCGCCATTAAAACTATTTATAATACATTTTCATACAAAAGTTATTTGAAAAAAGCGTCAAGTAAGATTGTCTGGGATTACAAATCGATTTACTTTAGTTTTTTACAGTCAATTATGATATCCATATTTTATTTGATTCAATTATTTAAACAGCCTAAAGCTGTGACTTTATTTATATGAACACCAATATTAATTTTGATCATTTTATCTTCATTATCGCCGTTGCCTTCTTCGTCACAGTTAGTTTTGATTATCGATTCTTTATCACCATCACACAAAATATCGCCGTATTTATTTCTTTGTCGTATCTCCTTTATTTCAAGTTGTTTTCAATCACAAATATAAATCAAAAGTATTATATATCAATTCTTTGAATAAATTCAATTTCTCAAAGGACACTTTTAATAATAAAAAACAAAACAGTAATTTTAATTTAAAATTTTTATTCGAAAACATGTTTCGCTACTTTTGTGGTATCGTTAGTTTTGTAAGAAAGTAAATCGCTTTTGCATTTATAGTCGGAAGACCATTACGTCACCATATTTTACATCAGAATACTCTAATATGATTGGACCAATCACTTTGCACATTTAAACAAGGTTTATGAAACTTAATTAACAGTGCTTCAGAAAATATCCTTTAATGGTTACACTATTAACCCTTTCCAGCTCAAATTATTATTTAAGCAAAATATTGGAGCATTGAATATCCGTTACAATGTTGATTTAAATTGTTAAGAAACAAGTGAGAATCGCGCCTTTTTGCATTCTAATATATGTAGAGTCATCTATTAGACTTTTTAGAAACTATTAATATGTGTAAAATTTAAATTGGGTAAAAGATATAACTGTAATTTAATTTGTCAAATATGTTGTCATATGACAACGATTGGCTGGAAAGGGTTAATTAAGTTTCATAAACCTTGTTTAAACGTGCAAAGTGATTCGTCCAATCATATTAGAGTATTCTGATGTAAAATATGGTGATGTAATGGCCTTTCAACTATAAATACAAAGCGATTTACTTTCTTACAAAACTAACCATACCACAAAAGTAGCGAAACATGTTTTCAAATAAAAATTTTAAATTAAAATGGCTTCAATAGTATTTTATTAAATATTTTAAAAGTTTAAATTTGTAAATATCTTATGTTATAATTTAAAATGTAAATCATTCTCGAAATATTAATCATCACAAACATCATAAAATACCAATTTTTCATTTGGGTAAGTGAAGCACATTTCAAATACTAAACTAAACATGCTAAATTTCAAATATTCCTCACCTTAATAATTATACATTTTAAGATAATTTACATATTTTTCACAATCTTCATTATTATAACAGTTCAGATCATTCTCTCACCAATCTGTAGAAAGGTTTTTGTAATTTGACAAATTTATTAATTGAACAAAATAGAGTTTTAAAATCATTTTTATTTGATAAAATATTATGACATTTTTTAAATTTAATTTTTAATAATAAATATTTTTTTTAACTTTTTAAAATTCGATTTTGATTTTCGATAATTTTAATTTGATTTAAAAAAATAATAATAAAATAAAGGTTTGAAATTTTAAATTTGGTTTGAATAATCGGAATCATAAAACAGTAAAATATCAACGGACCATCTGGGTAAGAGACACATGACGAAAAACACAAACAACAATTTACAAAATACAAATCATACTGCTTTATTCAAAATTTTTATCGTTATTAACAACATCACAATATGAATGCAAACATTTATTCACAACACAAACAGTTTCTTCACAACAATTTTCATTGGTCATCTTTCTTTGATTAATATAGTTTTTGATTAAATATTTAAATATGAAAAAATTAATGAATGGGGAAATATTAATATTACATTTTAATTTCTCATAATTTTATTGGATAAAAAGACATTATGTAATTTTTTAAATATATTAAATTTAATAAGTTAAAATCGTTTACTGAAAATATTAATAAAATTCATAATTATCAAACTTTAATTAATTAGTACTTAAAATTAATATCATTAAATTAATTTCATTAGATTCAAATAATCAATCAATAAACATATCAATCCCATCTGAGTAGGAGAGTCACAAATCTAAACAGCATACAGACAACAAACTTACAACATTCCAAATTATCCCTCACACTCGTAATTTAAGTAACAAAACATTTATATACATTTCGTACTAAGGCAACCTGACAAATATAGCCCCAAATCACAGAAGTATTGAATGTTTTGATAAGGTTTGATGATTAAGTTTTGAAAGCTACTTAAGTCGTTCTTTTAGATCTTTGCAAAACATGGACACCTTTGTATACAGTAGGTACCTACTATTATATTAATTAACGGTTAATACAGATTAAAAAGTGATGAAAATTAAAACTTCCTTTAAAATTGGTTGTATCTAACAAAGTTATTTTACTTCTTTCAGAGTAAAACTATTAAAACAGATACAAAAAACTTTTATCAAAATTTCAAAATCATTAAAAGAATAATTTTCATAGTTTGATAACGAGAAGTTCTATGTCAGATTTTTCAGACATTGTTTCTTCTACGTTACTAGTTAGAAGACACTTCAAATCTATTAAAATCCAATAATTTAAGGAAACTGAAAAATTGTAATAATGTTAATATATTTTACTGTTTAACACCATTATCCGTTGTGGTTTTACCAGATTCTAAAATCTTTCCGTACTATTTATCGAAAACTCTTACCGATTTGTTGAGAATACCGTTTCGTAATTCCGTTTTCAATCACGAGATCTTAGTAGCAATGCTTCACATAAAACTTTTTCTCAAGAAATTTTTACAATCTCACTAAGAATCTTGTGCTAGAAATGTACGAGGTATCTTATCTCAAGAGTATTAAAAGAATACTATCTCTATGTCTGTGCTCTTCTTCAGCTCTGATGGATGGAGACATTTCACTGTAACGTATTTCTCAGATCAATTAAATGTGTAGATTAAACTTCTAGATTAGAAAACAGAAAAATTCATGCTGAATAATTCAAAGATGAACTGTACTCGAATGTATGATTGATGAACAAAATTCGAAAATGTTGCTCTAATTTTTATAATACGATAATGTATAAGACTAAGTTTAAGTAAGTGCTTCCTTTTTTTGATAAATAATATGGAATGGTTTGGATTGAAGCAGATCAACTTTAACATAATTAACAACTTTCGCTGCCTTTCGAAAGACATTCTTGAAAATTTGAAGCCGTCTCTTTATGCTCAAACATCTCGATTAATACTCCAATGAATCCAAACAATAATACAATTTCTTTCACTGTGTCAATCAGTTAACTATTTATTTTTGATATGACCCTGATACCATCTGTTATGTTATGAAAATTCAGAAAAAGACATTTTTGAAACTTTTATTTACTAACAACAATAAACATATTATTTAAACAATTTTTTGGCAAAGAAATTTCTGAGGAACGATTTTTAATTTTTCTTGCACACACCAATAATATTAAAATAATTATAAATACATAAATATATTTAAATTAATTATTTTCGAAATTTTGTATTGCATTTAATTTTTTAATTTAAAACTATTTAAATTACAAACATAAACTATTTTCAAATATTTATATATTAATTCTGTATTTAATGTTATATATATATATATATATATATATATATATATATATATATTAAATATTGTTTTTTTCTTTTGAATAAACATTTTATTATTTTAAATTTAATTCGTTTTGTTTTAAATCTATTTAATTACAAGTTTCATTTTATCTAAAATATTTATTTTCACATTTTATTAATATTGAAACAAAAAAAATTGCTAAAAAAATAAGTCAACAGAAAATTAATGTCTATAATACCAAAAGAGAAACATCTATGACCCTCCGACGATTTGAATATTTCCAAATGTCGAATCATATTGATATATTACCGCCTAATGATAAGTGACTTACCTTATCTACACAAGCCACTTATCAAATTGCCAAAAATAATGAATCAGATATAAAAAGTAATATATTATATAAAATGTTTTTAAATAAAGATAAAGTTTTTTGCCAGTTATATGTATCAGACTTGTAATGGATTCAAGCAGTTTTTGATGTTAACAACAAAACTACCATCGTTTATAATGTAATGGAATCCATAACACTGGAACAAGAACTTGCAATCAACAGCATCAATGCAAATCTTCTCTCCTTCTTTCGATTAGGAGGCCAAGTTTGGATCTTGAAACAATCCAATGATTTACCAACTTCACAAAAACTTGCAGAGAGGGTATACTGGATTGCCAATTTATATGCAATCGTATCACAACAACCCACCAAACAATGATGTACGAGAAATGATTTACAACACCACTAAAAAGAAAGTTAAAAATAAGACGACAAGAAAAAACTATTAAAGAATAGAATAACAGAGAATTGCGTTACAAAAAAAATCTCAGAGATAATAGCGGCTAATTCCACAAAAAGTGCTGAAGAATTGGACTCGCTCATTACCAACTACATTTTGCAAGCAAGAGTTAAAACGGTCAAAAATCTCAATACATCAGGAACATTATAAAAAAAACAAATGTAAATCTACGACATTACTTTAAAATAAAACCGAAAAAGACCATGGAAATAACTCTAAGTGACACAACTGTTGATGGAGAGCTTTCTTTGGAATCTCTTACAAATTACGCCAAATCAAAAAGCTACTATCCTCCTGAAACAGACTGAAGCAATACACCAAACATCAAACCTGACCTAAAATTTCATTTTAAGCATATTACTCCAGAAGAGTTTGCCCACATACTCAGGAACACCAAAATACTAGTTCCGATATATCAAATATTGACTATGCAGATATTGACTATTGCGACCCGGGTTGTCAATTTCTGGCCACATTATTCAACAAAATCAGTTGAAAAAAAATTCATAACGGTAATAATTCCTAGGCGAGACATTATGCAATCGCAGAAATCGTCACGGATGCTTTACTTGCAGAGAAACCAATTTTAAAAATCATCATGAATCGAGAGTATGATTGGTCTGTGTCGGGAAGCCGGGTTGATTTACAAGTTTATAACCATGGAACCAAAGAACTCTGGCTTATAGATATAAAAACCCCTTACAACACAATCAAAGCACTTAAAGATGCCAGAGATAACAACAAAAAGAAATATTAAAGTCTGGAAACTGAAGCAAAGGTAACTCATAAAGGATGGACTATAATATTATGAGCAATTGTTGTCGGCTGTTTAGAGTCTTGACCCCCCGATAATGACCATCTGCTTAAAAAAAATTACATCTTTTAGGAACAACTATAAAAAATTTAACCAAAATGTGTATCCTGTCGAATATCAAATATTTCAACTCGACATGGTATAAACACAATACCAGTCAATATAACCCACTGATGTCAAATGCATTGACGACAAATCTTACCGACGCTGTCATGGAAGATGCACCAGTAGCCGGTTAATAACAATAATGTCCCACATAAGTCAAAAATGCTCTATACAGCGACCATAGCTTTGAGCATTCAATGTATATCCCAGGATATCTTTACATATTTCAACTTGAAATTTTGTCACAATTTTCTTCAAACTTTGCACACTTACTCAAGTTCAATGACAATGAGTGATTATGTGAAAATTTGATTGAAAAAAATTTTTAAAGTCCTAAAATTGGAAAAAACGGAAAATTTGGAGTTCCTGAACAATATTAAGTGAAAAAGATCTACTTATAAATTAGAAGTAGTTTATATTAATTTTTTATTGTGTTTTTTTAATTAAATTTTTTTAATTTTAAAAACTTTGTTGGAAAAGTAAAGATTTGTCTGCATAAATAATGGATATAAAAAATTTAATTTTTTGATTTACTAGTTTATTCAGTTAATAATGGATAAAATAATCTTGCAGCTTGACCTGTTCTGTCCCACGTTTTGTTTTGCATGTGACGTTTTATTTTTGATGGTTTCATACATTGTAAGCACAAAATAAACTTATGTTTTTCATCGTCAATACAGATTGACTCAAAATCACTTTTCTTCTCAATGTATTTGCTTACCACTATTGTTTCCATATTTCTAAACTGCAAGGTTACATTAATTAGGTTACCACTTTCGAATGCTGAAAAGCATCTTTGAATGCAATTTTTCGATCAACTTTGGATTATATATTGTAAAATTGTTTACTTGAGAATTATTTTTGTTGAGCGACATTCGGGCCCATAGGAACGCGCCCCAAAACTCCAGCTCACAATCGTTAATTATGGTCCTTAAGAGGACCGTATTTCTTGCGCCCATTAATTGGTTTATTTCTTCCGAGATTTTTAGGTCTCTTTGT
>MQRK01234929.1:48688-59905 GCA_001938485.1 Girardia tigrina
GGAAGTAAATATTATATTTACAAATAAAAATGTTATTTTTAATATTTTGTGTGGTATCTTTTCATCTTGATGATTGAAGACACCCTTCGCGGCATCGAATCGACAAGTCGACGACATAATAAACTTGGTATGTTGTACCATAACTTTTGTATTTCTATCCACAACAAAATTGGGACATCGATAAGTGCTCGAATGTAGTTTTTAGCGATGAATCTATGTTCCGCACATATAGCCACACTCGTAACGAAATCGTTAGAAGGTTTGACAATGAAAGGCTTAGTCACATTTGTACTAAGAAGGTCCTCCAACACGGTGCCCAAGTTCATGTATGGGGATCTTTCTCCAGATTTGGGGTTGGTATCTTAAAACGGATAAACGGAAATTTAAATTTGAAGAACTAACAAAACCTAATTGTCAAAGACATAGACATTACAGTGCAATGCTTGGTATTCCCTCTTCCAAATTTTATATTTCAGCAAGACAATGCGCCTTGCCATCGATCAGCATCAACAGTGTCTTTTTGGAAAACAAAAAAGATAAATATTCTTAATTGGCCTGCCAACTCAGCAGATGTAAACCCAATTGAGAATTTGTGGGGTATTACAAAGAGAAAAATAAATAATATGGATACTTTGAATTCAGAGAAAATGTGAATAGAAATACAAAAGTTATGGTACAACATACCAAGTTCTTTATGCCGTCGACTTGTCGATTCGATGCCGCGAAGGGTGTCTTCAATCATCAAGATGAAAGGATACCACACAAAATATTAAAAATAACATTTTTATTTGTAAATATAATATTTACTTCTACTTCATCGTCTTTTTACTTAGGAAATTTGTATAAGTGATGATTTTTATGGGTGCGAACAGACTTTTGGAACGCACTGTATTGTATATATATATATATATATATATATATAATTATAGCGGAAATGAAAGAATGAAGTAAATAATAATTCCTGCAAATCATAACATAAATGGAGAAGACCATCTTATTTCAAAATGTAGAACTTTGTATTATCTTCCGGAAAACAAATTACCTTGACTAGATCAGTACATGTGAACTGAAAATATTGGGAAATTACAATATGTAAAATTATTTTAACGTCATAATTTTTGTACTTTAATTTTTTAAGAATTATTTTTTTAAATACTTTTTTTAAAGTTTTAAAGTTTTTAAAATTGCATTCAAAAACCCAGGGGAAAAGAGTTGAAATATTGTACATTATGTCTATCCTCTAGATACATCTGTATGATAGTAACGTATTTTCGTTTTTTAATTCAATTATTACAATACAAGTTATTTCCACCAAGGTATATCATCATACAAATTTAAGTTTTAACCGATCGTATCTATGCACGAGCGACTAACCGTAAGTATGACCCATTGAATAATAGAATGACTTCAATTCAACAAATTTGGTGACCAAACTATGTCCTTTCATATACGTTATAACAGCTTCCTGCTTTTTCCTAAATGATTTTATGAGATGTGATAAAAAATAAAAAAATATAAGTGGTACAGATATTTATATAACTATTAATAGTTGTAAATAGTATTTATTATCAGTAGTGATATCGAAAGATCTTTAATAATGCACACTATTTAACGTATATAAATATATAGATTAGATATATGAGTTATAAAGAAAATATGTTTAAGGAACAATCTTCATCAATGAAAAAAAAGTTTTTTTGAAATGTTCAACAAAGAATTTATTTTTGGATCTATGTAAATAAAACGAGTTTTTCCTTGATGGTCTGTAGTTGTGCATTGATTGATTGTTATTTATAATATAAATAATAATATATTTTTAAGATATTGGCCCATAAAATTTACTTTTTTTCCATGGCCCTCTTAAAATACGTTGTTGCCCACTGGGGGCCATATGGACCCCGTTGAGAAATCCTGATTTATATAACTACTGCAACGATTTTTATTAGAATTATTATTTGAGGAATGAGTGCTGAAAGATTTTTGATGAAACGAACTAACATTTAGAAAGGACTATTTATGATCTTTAATTGGTGTCAACGATTTAACATCCGTTTGATTATCGAATCCATTAACAAAACTTGTACGATTGATTTGATAATAGTTGTAGAGGTTGTACAAATAACCATCGTCAATATAGAGAAGTATTAATGTAGATAATAAAGTTAGTACAAAATATCTTCTTAAATCCATTAGAGAAAACGATGAATTAAGCTTTTATTTCTAAACATAATTAGACAATCTTAATGGGTTTTTCTTTTGACTGATATGAAATAGAAGAAAGAACTGCGGCTAGATAGACTTGAGTAAGACTTACAAGGGAATATTGTGGAAGACGGGAAGGAGGTAAATAGTTTGGTCGATAGTTGAAAAAAAATTGGATTGGTTTTGATTTATTGTTCTGAGCCTAGAAACCGAAAATCAATTAGAAAATCAAAATCGATGCTTAAAAAGATGAAATTAAAAGATTTTCCCGTTAGTTTTTGATTGTGAATTTAGAAAAGTAATAATCAATAATTTAGTTCATGTATATTTTTAATATAATTATTTTATTTTAGCTTTTTAATATAAATAAATGGTGACCCATTAGTCCCAGTGAAGCTAATTCCAACCTTATAAAGCATCGTCCAACAAAATCTGATTGGACAACTGCGTTATTAAAAAATAGACAACATTTTTAAATCTCTTTTACACTCTCGTCAATGTTTATGTAAATAATCTCTTATTTACTTATTTATTCGAACTCACCAATTTTCTTCTAATCAATTAACATCCCTAACAATACTGATTTTCCAAACTAAGACGCCTTATTTCATTAGAAAGACAGTGGAGGAGATGGTAATCCGTTGGGATGAAGTCTGGTGAATATGGATGATGTTAAAGGATCTAACAAGCGAGCTTTTGGATTGCCATCTTGATGATTTTGGCGTTATGTGGTCAAGCACTCTCAAGGAGGAAGATCATCTGGCATTGTCGATTCAATATTTTTCGTTGAATTGGCTCATTGACTCGATGTATTTGGCTTTATAAAAATTCTTCTCTGTTTTTATCATGTTCTTTCTAAGCATCTGAGATGGAATTCGACTTGCAAATCCAACTATACACAAATCATTGTCTTCATTTACTCCAAGGTTTTCTTGATACTGGGCTTACACTTCTATCCACTTCTCGTCTCCAATGACAATTCTACATAAGAAACATTGTCTGTGGTCATGGGTTCCTTTATTTCGAACTAAATTTTGATTGACAATAGAGAGCCGATTATCCTTCCGTATTAGAGTGAATTCGTGCAGGATCCAAGCTCCAAGCTTTTGAGTGAAATCCATCGACTGAAGGTAGCTTGAAATTGTCCAAAAATCACAATTGTCTTTTTATGTTTGGTGGCCATCTTTAGTCACACAAAAGATGGTTCTTATCGTTCTCAAATGGTCTTCAAAACCGAGGAGTGTCGCTGAAGTTGAAATTATCGTGTTTAAACCTGGATAACCAATCTCGAGCAGTTCTTTAAGCTATTATGTCCTCTCAATACATGACACAAATATCTCTGGTAGCTTCGCTCGTTTTTGGACTTCAATTAAAGATAATAAAAGGAGGCACCGAAAATGCTGCTTTTGTCGACTTGAAAATCCATTTGACAGTACAAAAATACAAAAAAATAATACAAGCAAAAATGATTACTTTACTCTTGTAGAGCATAGCACGAGTTTTCTCGTGTTATATAAAACTTTGGAAAACATCAAAACGTTTTTGTAGAACAAATAGTTTCATGTCACGGCAGGGACTTTTGCAATAACCTAATAATATTTCTATTTAAATATAGATTTTTGAAAAGATTTTTAAACTTTGATTTTGTTTTAATCATTATCATGATATTGGGTTTTATAAATTTTCAAAAATCTTAATTTAATTAGAAATATTATTTAAACATTAAAAATGTAAATAATAATAATAATAATAAATTTTAATATATTTGTTAAAATTGTGTAATAATGTAAATCATTGTTTTAAGAAAACTAACAAACAGATAAATGATACTGATGGAACTCAACTTTGTGGAAAGTTTCAACGATCACTTCCATAATCCAGAGGCAGCATAAAAGGAAGTTCTCGAATATGCCAAAATACTGGCAGAAATTGTTGATGGTGTTCATCAGCAAATTATAATCCAATGCTTGTCAACAATGAGTGGTGATGCAAGGGCCAAATTACCCATTCTTAGACATTAACGTCGCTATCAAGTTGTCTGTAATTCATGTCTTATTCCTTCTAACGTTCATGAAATCGATATTCTATATCGTTACAAAACCTCATAGTGGCAAAAATTTTCTTCTGTTTGATTTTTGTTCCGGCAATAATAACATAATGTTGACCTTTGGAACACCAGATAATCTCAAAATGTTGAAAACAACATCTCACTAGTTTATGGAAGGAACCTTTAAAAACTGAACCAATTCTTTTTTACAACTTTATACAATTCATGTATTGATTCATGGACGAATGATTTCCTGTATTTATACACATATGATGCTGTTTGACACATTAACTGTACTAAATGTCATGACTTTAACTGAGATTTGGTTGTGACGTTTAAATGAATGGATAAATTGGATCTTGGTTAGAAACATCTTGCTCTGAATTATAGAGAGTAGGCCGAACTATAATAGGAATTGAAATGTTCCGAAAAGACCAATATTACTTTAGAATTTAATCTACAGCAGCCGGTGAGTGCAATCAAAACTGAAGAACTAGGTCCTGAAGTTTCACTAAGGAGTGTGATTCAAGATGATTCGTTCAGCATAGATTTGAAACTGTCATTCCAGTGATTTGAACTAAGAGGTATTTCGATTGTGTCAGGAACTTCAATTTTCATGTCATATGGACATAAGAAAATAATTCAACAATATTTATTTCCTGATTTTAAATGGTTATTAACAGCCCTTGGATTAATTATTAATATTGACTATAGTAATATTGATCTCTTATTCCATAGAGTAAGCGTTTTATTATTTTATTTTTTTATTACAGGCTAAAAAAGGAGCAGAAGTAATTATCCCGGAACTCAATGACCTTTAATTTCATTTACTAAGATCTCATTTTCTCAATTTGAGTAAGTAAGTTGACTTTTTCAAGTTTTCTGATTAGTATAAAACCGGTAAAAATAATTTCGTTTTTCTCAGTCGATGAAATATATTAAAATCTTTAAAAATACAATTCAAAACATTTATTTGTAAAAATCGCACGTTCAATTATAATGTAGGTGTTAGCAAACCATAACAGAGCGTAAGCAAAGTATCCATCAGCTCACATGACTCACTGGAAACGACTTGTAAAATTTTAAAACTCTTCTGTGAACTTGGTCTCAATGAAGTTTTTGCCAAGTCTGTATCAGTCGTATTAACTGACGATAAAGCGATCCATTCTGTTTGTATCTGGGGGGTAGGCCGGCTGGCTTTACTAGAAACACGTGACGTTCTTCAAGCCCAAGTAAAATTAACTGTGCTACGTGAGGTCTGGTACTGTCATGCTGAATAACAATTTCGAAGTCAGGTACTATTATTTGAAATCATATTCTGCAGGAATTGTAGGTATCTCTCAGCGTATATGAATTAACTGTCGTGAAGAAGTTCAAAATACGTGAGTAATTTTGCATAGTTGCTAGCAACAATAATAAGATACTATCCGACTTGACAATTACTTGAGTCAACCATATAACACGATTGAATTCTGTAAGAATTATAAATTTCAATACTATTAGGTAGTCAAGAACGAAATTTGTAGAACTAAAGTCAAAGTTTCTTGATCATTTACCAAAACGAATATCTATATGAGTCATCAAAGAAATCACCCATATTATAAAAGCACTTTTACCATTTGAGCGACAGTTTGTAGAGGCCATTTGAATAAAATTTTGGTGGGCGAGAATCTGTAAATTCCTGAACCTATAGATTTTTACGCATTCTTTTTAATTGATTTTTTTCCTATCAAAAAGTTTTTCGAATTATGGAAGAAATTGTTTTCAGTTGGGGCTTAGTCTAATGAGCATACAGGATGATACAGAAATTTTTAACTCAAATTAATTTAATATGACGTCATAATTTTTCGAATTTCTGCCTGTTCTATTTTTTTTAAAATTCTGATTATTAAAACAGGTTAACAATAATTTTAATTAAATTTTATTGATGTGTTCATTAACCAAGATATGTAGAATCAAATAAAAAACTGAGCAATGACATGTTATATATGACATGAAGAAAATATGTTATTATCGAATTATAACTATTTGAATTTATTGTAATCATAATCAATTTATTGTACCTTTAAAAGCTCCAGAATCTTAAGATCATGGTCTTCTACAGAACAAGTGTTTCTAAAGAAACAAATGGGTCAAAGTAATCCTCAATTGGGACAAGAAGGAAATAGTTAATGAAACATATTAAATTTTCGTCCCTAAATAAATCAACCAATTCTAATGGGGTTTTTCCATTGAAACAAGATTCATAGTCAAATCAAGGAAATATGGTCATTAAATGAAAATTAACGTTTAGCCAACTTTTAATCAAATCTTTATTAAAAATAATTAGAAGTAGATTGTTTACAAAATACGAATAATTAGTAAAAAAAGTCAAAAATAATAATAAGAAGAAGAAAATGTTTCCCTAATGAATCTTGTCATACAAAACATTGATTTCCGGAAGGAAAAAAATTAACAATCATATTCGTAAGTTTTAAAATCTACAAATGTTTTCTTTGTAAAAGAAAATTGTATTAAAGATAAAGAAAAACGTTCCCTTGTGACAAAGATAAATTAAAATGGTTGTTTCAGAACAAAACAAGTCTGGTTTTCTTTTAAGTCCCATTGAAATCAAATATAAAACGTGATCTCAATATCGTTTAAAAAAGACAGAGACTCATTTTTGGACTCAACCATGAATCAATGAGCATGTCACAGCACGGTGGAAACAGAGATCGGAAAATTGACTGAAACCTGTGAAATTCTTGGATATTAAATTGAATAAATATCATTAACTGTTAATAATTGATATGTGTACATAGACATCTGTAGGAAGGCAAATCGGGGATCTTAAATACCAGTTAATTAACTTAAACGCATTTAAATAATTTAGAATCTTTTTCCAGAATCTTTGGGAGAAAACGTATTTTTGTAAACACAAAACTCTAACATAAGATTTTATGAATCTTCATTTTCATTATAAAAACCGTTTTAAAATTCAAAATTTACAAATTGAATATAATTGCAACACAAAACAGAAACTGTATTAAGATAAGCATCATAAATTAAATGGATTTTTATGGATTAATTAAGGATATAATATGATAGAGTATATAATATGGGGTTGGTCGTCTTTAATTGTGATGTTGTAGACCAGAGGTGTCCAAACTACGGCCCGCGGGCCAAACCCGGCCCGCTAGGGGATTTTATCCGGCCCGCCAAATATTTTGAAAAATTATGTAAAATAAAAATGGCGTGGCTCGTCAGTAATAGATCTCGCGCGGATAAAGAGCGCATTCGGTTAGAATGAGCACGATATTACGCACTAAAAAGTACATTCTGGCTACATTATAATTCCAATCAAAAGACCACGGGTTTGCAGATTTGTTGAACACATCGCCAATAAATTGTGTTGCCAGAAAAATTTTTGGACGCAAGAGTTTCCAAATTTAAAGCAACTGGCCGGTAAATTTATTTCCATGTATGGCACTACTTATATGTGCGAACAAACCTTTTCCAGGATGAAGTATCTGAAATCTAAATACAGGGAAAATTTATCGGATGATCATCTGCAATCATTGCTTATAATTGGTATTTCCAATTTGAATCCCAACTTCGAAGAAACTCTCCAGGAAAAAACCCAGTTCCACCACTCCCATTAAATGCTGCGTGAAATAATTTTATAATATAATTTAGATATTTTTGTTTAGTATTGTTATCTGTAATTTACTATAAAAAATAAAATTCAATTCTGCTTTAAGTACTTGTAATAAGGTTTTTTAATTCGCACATTTACAATTCTTTGCCCCCGATAATGAATTTAAATACCAAACTGGCCCTCGTAGCAAAAAGTTTGGACACCTCTGTTGTAGACCATGTTATTGATTGTAGCCTTCAGAATCTTGTTATTAATTGGGTCAGGTATTATTTTCGATGTTTAATTTTTAAATAACATGAGAAGGTTTCGATGATGGAAATCTTAAAATATTTAAACAGCTCCTAACAGAAATGTTTTTACCCCTTAAATGCATGATTTTTAATGATTTAAATACGAAGTGTGCATTTGAAAGTGTTGCGCCAAGCTGTCAAATTTTGACAGTTAAAAAAGTGAACTGTCATATCATGAAAGTTTGCGTTCAAAAACTAAGATAGATATTTTTTAGCACCCACTAAAAGTAAAAAATACTGTGTTTAAATTACCCTTTAAAAATTATGTAAGGAAGAAAAAATTGATGTACATGTACATCATCATGCATTTAAGGGTTAATAATTTGATGTATTATTATTTAAAGATATTTAATAACCTATTATAGTTGGAATGCAAGTGTTTGGATCGAAGATGATGGTTGAGATTGTACATCTGATTATTGATGGTGCAGTGATCCTGTTATTTTGACTAAAAATTATTGCAAAAAAATAAATACGTAAATTTACTGTGAATTTAAAAGAAAAACATTTAAATAAAAAATTTATATTTGTATTAAAAATGTTTGATGTATTAATTGTTGTTTAATTAAACTTTAAATAGGGCATCCAATACCGGTAACATTTTTCAATACCGGTATTTCGGTACTGATAAATTTCAATACCGATACTACCGGTGTAATACCGGTATTGAAAATAAAAAGAAATAATTAAAATATGAATAAAATCTCGAATAAATAGTAAAAATTTACAGTAATTCAATAAAATTTTTTATTTTATATCAAAATTATGGATTTTCTTTCATTTTGTGCTTTTTTTCTCCTTTGTAAAATATGCCCGTAAGAAACAAAGAGCATCCAGAGTGTCATCCTCAAGAGATGATCGTAATTTGGTGACAAAGTTTCCACTTGCCGAAAATCCGCGCTCCGATTCGACACTTGTTGGTTTTATTGTTTTCAAGTATTCGTAGAAGTTTTTCAATTATGTTCCACTTCCGGGAGTGTCTTCTTCTTCAAAAAATGTAATCTCCTTGTGGATTGTTTTTGATAAGTCTTTCGAAACGTTTGATCTCCCCTTATTTTTACACTTCTTATCATTCAAAATTGCCATGTCAAGCATTTCTTTCAATGACAAGTTTGCAGTGGTGTTAACAGAATCGCTATCAGATGAAAAGCTGGTGTAAAGGAGACGCTAGTCTGTTCGCTGATTGAGCCGCTCATTCAGTCGAACTATGGCGTTTACAATAGCTAATTTGCTAAGGTGCTCAAAATCCAGCACTGGATCCAAATTCTCGTATCGTTGATGGCTGTTGTGCAGATAGTGTAGCAAGCTAGAGAAAGATGTCCGGCGCTCATTTATTCGTCGCACCAACGCAGCTTTCAATTTAATAGCTAATTCCGTGTCTCCAAGGTTATTTACCATAAACAATAATGTCGTATCGGCTGACAACAGAGTTGCATCATTTCGGCAAAATGCTTCCACAGCTAGTTTCACAGGCGCGGGACAGGCCACAACAGATGAAATTAAGTCGAACTCCTTATCAGTTATCTCAATTTTGGACTCAAGGTCAATCAGCTACTTGCGAATGCAATTTTTCAATTTTATGAAACGTTCGAGCATTGTGTGCAAGCTACTCCAACGAGTTTTGGAATCTAGTATTAGTGAAAAGGCTTTACCAAATTCGTCTACTGTGTATTTTTCGAGAGTTTTATCATTTTTTGTCGGAGAATGGCGAAACAATTTTACAATGGTGCGCACCTTAGCTATTAACGGCTGCAAATCATCAGTCAGTTCAATAGTGTCGTCTTTTTCACTCATCACAACCTGAAACCCGTCGGAAAAGTCTTCTTCATCATCATTGATCGTATCATCGTCACTTTCACTGCTATTCTCGTCATCGGAGATTCCTTTCAAGACTGTTTTGGCAGAAATTGACGGTTTTTTGTACAAAACGTCTTGCACACCCAGTTGAATGTCATGCACAAAGCATAACTGTTGATCACAATTGCTTAAATGTCCCACTTTCTGCATTACGGAAGCTCCATCAGTAGTAACGCACACAATGTCTTCATAGTAATTCAGCATAAACTGCGTCAACACTTTTTGAACTAACTCAATACATTTTTCAGCAGGCAGTGAAACAACAACTCTAGCTAATCCAAGGTTCCAAAATTCTTCCTCGATGTAAACGTTTACATTTAAATATCTGCGATTTTTTAATGACGTCCACTCATCAAATGTCAAACTGAATCGCATCCCTTGCGATCGGAGATGAGTGAACTTGGATATGAAAGTCTCTTTGATTGTGTTGGCGTATTTGACTACCATATTTTGAATTGTCGTCGCTGATTTCGGAACAACAAACCCACGAGCTTCTAGTGATGTTCTCAGTTCAGTTGATGTTTCAAATACGCTAAAGGGCAGTCCGTCAAGGGCGGTCATTCTAGAAAAAACTGCAGGCAACGACTTTTCATTTTGATTTTGGAAGAAATCGGTTATGAGAGGTTTGGATTTTTTGGCCGATGACAATGGATCCGATGAAAATGATGCCAATGATGATACTGTGGCCTTGGTCGATTTTCTCTTTATCAAGTCGATTTCATGGTTTGTTCTTAGATGAGTATGGAGTCCACTGGTACTGCCGCCATGTGATTTTATCTCTTTGTCGCATTTCTTACACTTTGCAAGTTGACTTTCTTTATCACGCAGAAAATAAAACCACGCAGAACTTCCGTCTACTCGTGCGTCGGTGCTGAACGCTTTGAATACTTTTTTGGACATGTTTGGGTTTTCTGGATATTAATTTAATAGAAAACTATCCATTAGAGATAAAATATTCATTATTGATTATTAATTTCTTACCAAAAAACAAAAATTATCTAAGAATATTTTCTCCCAATGGCTACTTATTTTCGTCTATTTCTTGTTGGCTTCAAATAAAAATAAAAATCTGCAAATAAAATCGAACTTAATTCATTTAAATTACCCAAATCTATGTTTAGAAATTGAATCCTTACTATTTTGTTTTCGGTGGCGGTAATGATGGTTCAGTGGCAGCAAGAGTT
>MQRK01234929.1:60637-78467 GCA_001938485.1 Girardia tigrina
ATCTAAAATATCAATTTTCCATCTGGGTGGGAGAAACACATTTCCAAATACTAAACTCAACATACAAAATTCAACAAACCAATTTCAACATACCAAATTTAAAATATTCCTCACACAAGCATCAACAATTTCAATGCGAAGTTACAAACGTAAGCGTATTTATTTGAATGAATTGCAATCGAATTGCCAATAAAAGTGAATTCTTGGATTGTGATAAAAAATTTATGAACTTTGACAACTGGGTTCTACGTACTCGAACTCGGAGGCGCCATCATAACAATTTTAAAAAAGACTGCACATGGAAGACTGCAAACAGGTGGCCAATGTTTTTTTTCAATTTGAGTATTCAATTATTATTCAACGCAATTTTTAGTCGCATAAACAGTCTCGCAAAACCATTAATAGTCCTGTATTCATCAAGGTAGTTATAAAATTCTTTTTTATTTTCAGTTACAAAGCAATGCTTTATTATTATAATATTTTTCAAACAAAATTGAGAAATAATTTCAAATATTTTTTATATATCCAATACCGAAATACCGGTATTGAGCCAACTTTTAATGGAGAAGAAAGAATCAATTACAGCTGAACTGACGAAAGAGTACACTGAGATGGAAAACAGTTGGAAGAGCGTAGAGAAAGGAATAATCTCAGCGGTACTTAAACACCATAGTGTGAGGCAACATATCCCAATGAATAAGCGATGGTTGCATGGGCATCTTAAAGAATTAAAGCAGCTCCTTGAAAGAAAATGGTTCAGTAGAAGAGACTTCATTAGAAGACGTAGCGAAGAAACTTACCAAATCTGGAAAACAGCAAGAAAACATCCACTGCGAAAGTTGAGGGTATGGAAACGAAATAGGGCGGAAATCTTGTGAACGCAAATAGAAGAGATCCTGAACCATGTATGGGGTAATACACGTAATCTATTCATGGAGCTTAGAATGCTCAGCAACGCTGAGAGTCGGGAGTATACCCTGTGTACAGTAAACAGATCAGTTACAGACGAGGTGATCACCTCAGACTTTAATCAGATTTTTTAGTCCACAGATCTCTTGGATGTCGAAAACCTAATCGGTTTATCAGAACAGAATGCTTCCATAGATGCAGTGCCGCAAGTAAAAGAAGTTGGAAGCGCAATTGCACAGCTAAAGAACGGAACAGCTGCAGGAACGAATGAAATAATTCCTGAATTATTCAAATGGGGAGGTTATAATCTTGTTTTCAAACTGGCAGTATGCTTTGAACAAATTTGGGAGGGAAGAGTAGACTTCCCGGAAAGTTAGAAAGAAGCGAAGGCGGTCATAATATACAAAGGAAAGGGTTCAAGAAATGACCTCAACAATTACCGAGGTGTATTTTTACTTGAAGTTGGAGGAAAAATAATGGCACGGGTTATAGTAAATAGACTTATCCCGATAGTTGAAAGAGAAATTGATGAATGGTAATTTGGTTTCCGGAGCGGTAGGGGAACGCAACATGCAATATGTATTATTTGGAAGATTCAGGAAGAAGTAAGGTACAGAAACCAAGATGTATATAAAATTTTCATAGATTTGGAGAAAGTTTTCGATAGTGTAGCAAATGTGCTTTGGACATACCTAAAGAAACTGGGGATAAATGGCAGAACATTGAGCATGAATTACTCATTTTCATGATGGATTCAAGGGCTTGAGTTCACAACATGAGTTCACAATGTTCAAAGGCGTAAGACAGGGTTGTGTTCTGGGACCGATATTGTTTAATATTGTGTTTGACAGAGCAGAAGCAAATGGCATGACAGGAGGGGTATAATTACGAAATGAGGACGGAACTGAACTTAAGATCAATCATTTAGAGTATGCAGATGACCTTTGTCTCATTGACAAAGACTATTATGAGTTAACAAGAAATCTAAGTATTCTAAACTGAGTGTTCCAGCAACTGGGTCTACAGATCAACATAAAAAAGACCAAGATTATGAATCTAAATGGTGACTCAAAAATACAAACAGCAGGTTGCGCGATGATGTCTGGAATCGAATGGGTTATCGAGTTCTGTTACCTTGGATCAATAATATCTTCTTATGGAACTTGTGAGGCAGATATCAGAGAGAGAATAAAGAAAGGGTACGGCAAACTACGAACTTTGATGCCTATCCTGAAGTGTCCAAAACTAACGATCCGAAGCAAGCGAAAATTGATTGAGAGTTGTGTACTACCTGTAGTATACTATGGGTATTGAAATTGGAGGACTACCGACACACTGATAAAGAAACTACAGAGCCTACACAATCATGATACTTGACTAGTGTTGGGGATAAGGAAGGATCAGAAGATCAGAATGGATACCGTCACAATTGGGTTACCTCATCCAATGGACATTCTAGCTAAGAGACGACTCCCGTTCCACGCTCTCTTAGCTACTGGCAATGTACCGATGATCCTGAAAAGAGTTATTGAATCCTCAATGACAGAGGGTAAGAAAAAATCAGGAAGAAAGAAGCAACAAATCAAAGAATGCCTGAGAGTCGACACGGAATGGCTTTTTGGAGAAAACGCTTCCCTTGATGATTTTTTAATATTAATTCAGCAGGAAAGCGCTCAACTCAAGATGAGAGTTAGGATCGACTTAATAATATGCGAGAGGTGAATAATTGGGCGTAGATCAGAAGACATGTCAAAACTTATCAGAACGCGGATGAAACTGTTTCAATGTTCATTTGAATCTTGTTTCAGGGAATTCGCGGAGCAGACAGAATTAAAGCGACACGAGAAACAAGATCATAGACCAAGAGTCGCTCAAGAAGAAGAGCTGGAGGGATTCAATTGCCATCTATTCCGAAAGAAATACAAACCTAAAGGATGGCTCATAAGACATTTCAAAACAGCGCACAAAATTGAAGATGAACCATTATTCCAAATTTTTCAATCAGAAGAAGGGAATCAACCACTGAACGCGATACCAGAAGGCAACGTAACTCAAGTACCAATCGTCGATCCTAATGTTGCGTCGATAGGAAAGTTAGAAGCGAGTCCTTTAGAAACCCATCTGGACTACCACCTTACAGATCTAACAGTGAGAGGAACCTTCAGATGCCCGTTTTGCGGATGTGTAAAGTCCACGTACACAGCCAATGGGATGCAGAATCATGGGACTACTATCCATGACTGGTCGTTTCTGACTGGATTGCCAAAGTGTGCGCTGAAGCGAAAGGCTGATGTCTTTGTAGGAGGCCTATCGGGGAGCTTATAGACTTATTTGGTTTGGGTGGACCATCTAAAGAGCCTATAGGCTCAATACCATTCTTGAAAGAGATGGGAGGCCCATTGATTTTGTTTAGAAGAAATCAATTACGTAATTACTGATTGCCGATATCAGTGGTGCACTAAGTACGGGTCGCGAACAGATTTTTGGGGGTCGCCAAATTCAAAGCAATTTATTTATCAATACAAAAATCAAAATAATACAGAAATGTTCCCGTGCTTTTCGGTATTTGCCAAAGAAAATAATATTGTTGTAAAGTTATTTAAAAACATGATTTCTGGACATTTAATAAAATTGACAGAAAAATTTTCGAAAAGATTTGAAAAATTTCCAAATAAAGAATTAGGTTGGATTTGCGACCCATTTTAGTTTGATATTTTAAATTCCAATATCGCTTTAACTGATAAAGAACAATTAATAGATATTTCAAACGACGAAATGTTACGAGTTCAATTTAAGTCCTTAACTTGCCAAAAAATTGGTAAACAATTAGAAATAAATACACCGATTTAGAGAAGACGATACAAATTTCGATGCAATTTGCATCAGCCTACTTATGCGAAGCTGGATTTACGACCTACGGCTTGTGATTTCAAATATAAATATAGACGCAATTATAAGCACTTTTCAAGCTCATCCTTCTCATTAATTGACATTGTTATGAAAATTTATTCATTAAATACATGCTTAAATATAAAACTATACTTAATTCTATTGATATCACTATATGCCTAAATAAAACAGTTCTGAAAAAATTTTGTTTTATTCCACTGTAAGTACACTGTTGATTGAAAAAAATGTTCATTATTTATCATGGGGTCGCGACAAAATTTTATACAGAATGAGGGGCCGTACAACAAAATAGTCTGCGCACCACTGGCGTATTATGAACAGATTTAAAATTCATATTTATTTTTTATTACGTTTAAAATTTTATTACGTTTTAATTTATTAAACAATGTCTTTTATATTTAATTGATTTTGATAATTATCAATAAAAATTTTTTAAATGTTATTTAAATGGTGTTTTTATTATTTATGTAAAATATTCTTCTTAAATCATGAGTAAATTTGATTCTTGAAATCTTTTGAATCGTCAATATTAAATCTATAATCGTTATTTATTTTCAGACATTTGTAAAATGTTGGTAAAAAAAATTTCCAAACAAATAAAGATTCATGTTCATATAATAAAAACTGTTGAATATAAATGCGTTTTAATTTTAAATGTACATATTTATTCATAAGGAAATAAGAAAATTCGAAGTTCGAAGTGATTTCCTTTATTGATATAATTATTTGATGTGAAATATAATTATAAATTTTAATTATTACTATTTTTAATTGAAGAAAAAGTTTAATAAATTTTCTTAATTAAATATTTTTTCTGGTGTTTATTAGATTTTCGAAATCCAATTCAAAGTTTATTTTAAATATTGAATATATAATTTCGTATTAAATCATATCAGGCTCATTTTGTATCGAAAATTCGTGAAATACGAACCGAAAATTTAAACGAATGTGCTTAATTCTATCCAGGAAGTAACGAAGTTCAGTGTATAACAAACTTCTTTATTATAATTACATTATCAACCTTAAGTATTACTTATGTATATATTTATATATCATACTTTAAAATTAATAAGTAGAACAAAAATCAATGTTTTGTTTATTGGTAGTAATAAAGTTTATTTTATCTCTTTACCAAAGTCACTTGATATAGGGACAATTACATATTCCTTGCATGCAAAAGATTGCCTTAATTACAGTAAATTGGGCAACGTTCAATTGCAGTATCACTGATTTTAATTACATATATTTCTAATAGAGGATAAAAAATTAAGAACAAAAAACACAATGAAGAGCAGGTAAAAATTTCTATTTTTCGTATATCACACCAGACGTTAAAAAGTGATGAATAAGCATTGATTTTATGCTTTATATACATATAAGAGTCTCAGATTTTTGATGCACATATGGATTTGTGTGCGAACATGACATGCTCAATCGGGCCGCACACACACACACATGATTTAATTTCCTTTAGTTTTGTCACTATATTTTGCATCACTTGATTTGAAAACTAAAACCAAACACGTTTGTGCTTGTGTGTAGGTGGAACGGCATGTGGATTGGACTTCTGCACAAACATTTTGTAGTAGTAGTAGTAGTTGTAGTATTATATTATATTTTATTATAAGATCCTAAAATGCATTTAATCGATTGGAAAAAAATTCGTTTTTATTTTTCGATTTATAAAATCATCTTTATTTTAAATAATAAAAATTTAATGAAAAAGTTTTTCAAATTTAAATTTTGTTTTAATATTTAAATAATACCATTAACAATCACCAAATTAATAAACATTATCTTTTAAACAAATATTTATTAAAAAAACTACAAAGACTCAATTAACAATTCAATTTTTTTAATATGTAGAAAGGCATATACACATCATTGACTTGGTCATTAGGCTTGCATAAGAACCACAACACCGAGAAAAACTTTTTATACAATAATATCAAAAATATAAAATTAAAGTGATATATCGATTTTGATTGGTTGAAAATAAATTCATACATGCAAACACACCAATGATAAGTTAAAACAACAATATAAATATAATATTTCAATTATTCACTGCTAATATATAACAGCACGTTCTACCAAATTTATTTTATTATTATTATTACTAGATTCGACAATAATACAATATTTCAACAAAAAAAAACAGTTATCCGTTAAGTGTTAATGTATATCAATTGTTTTGACCGTCCATTGTCAAATTATTAGTCCCAGTTTTAGTAAATATTTCAATATATTCAATTATCGGTATTTTTTTGTCGGTAAAAAAAAGTAACGAAAAAAAAAATCAAACCAGAGAATAATTAACTGTTTGATTTACTTGGATTTTTTTTCCATTTATTGTAATACCACCACAAAACAACGACCAACAAAACAAAACCCCAAACGGAATTGGAAATTATTTCAAAAAAAAATTTTTTTAATATGTTAAACAACCAATTTTCAATCAATACGATTTTATTAAGTAAGTTTTGGACGTTTTTTTTTATTCTTTCTCTTTGATATTATTTTACGTTCAATTTTTATTTCTATAATTATGATTATTATTTTTTTGATAGTATTTTAATGAATTATTATTTAATAATAAATACGATTTTAATTGATTATTACTATTATTATTAATAATTTTGTATTAATTGAAAACAAAATTCAAATTTGAATTTAAATTTTTAAATCCAGCGGTTTGGATATGGTAACGATAATTGATAAACTGACATTGATTCGTTAAAACGTTTGTGTTTATGCTTGTGTGTTTTTGTGTGTGTGCCGATTTAGTACCTGAAGGTATATGAATAATTTCTGTAAGCTTTTGCTGTTTTTTGTGCGTGTGTGCTCATTTAGTCGGTGTGTCGGTTTAAAAAATGAGAATCCGTAATTTAGCAAAGCCGAAACAATAGTCGTACCAATTTTGCACTAACTTGATATTAAGATGACTTTTTAGAAGCTTCATAATAAAACTATAATTCAACAAAATAAATAAATTTTTTTTATTGTACACACTTTAATGCTTTAATACGCTTCGTGACGACGCTTTTTTTTTAAAAAAAAGTGATATAGAAAAATATTAATGATTATTAGTATTAAAATCAAATAAAAATAACGTTGAAAGAACAAAAATCAATAAATTTTAAATGATAAAAAAGAAAAAAATATATTTATTATTTCAATGACATATTATTCATCAAAAATATTTAAATTATTTTTATTTGTAATTAAAAACTAATTAAATTCATTTTTAATTTATAAATAAATACTACAAAGAAAAAAAAACAAAATCAAAAATTTTAATATTTAAATTAATTTTTAAAATTTTAAATCGAATAAAAAATAAATCATTATTAAACAAAAAGAAACGAAAATATAAAAGAACAATATTCGAAATAGTTCAATTTGATTAAGAAAAAATAATAATAAATAAATAAATTATTATATTTATAAAGTCTAAAAAAATTGTTCAATTTATTTATTTTTTTTCTTTTCAATTTTAATTATTCTCTTTAGTCATTTGCGAATAAATAGAAATAAAATATTTCCATAACCTAAATTTTCTTGAAAAATAAAGAAAAAATAAAATTAGTTCGTTACAAAAAACCTCAAGTGTTAATTGCATTTATTAAAAATTTATGATTTTCTACAAACTTTATTTTATTTGTTTTTTTATATATATTGTTTCAGTTCTGTTGTTTTGCTCCATTGCTGCCAGCTTGGACGGTTGCGAGTTTCATCAATGTCAAAACGGTGCAAAATGTGTTTCAACGGGGAATAATGGAGAATACCAATGTGAATGTTCATCTTATTACAAAGGTATTTCAGCATAATAAAGTTTATTTTATTACAATATTTATGATAGAGTTTGATGAGTAGTTAATCTGGGGTAATTAAGATTTTTACTAAATATTTTTTTTGAAATTATTTTATTATGTTTTATACTATTTGATTCAAAATTAATTATGTAATAATTTAAATTAAAAATTAAGTATATTTGAGATTTAATTTGAGTTCTATCAAATAGAAAACTGTTGACATAAACCATTTATTATTGAGATCCATTATAATGTACCAAATTTTAATTATATTAATAAATAAATATACGTATATATAGGCCCTCGTGTTTTCAGTGCCCTTAGGCCAAATTTTGTTGGCACCCCCTACCACTATTATCTAAGATGATGTCATAAGAGATTTTGTAGACAGAAAAATACAAAAAATATTGGATATTGTTAATATGTGTTATTAATTACCTTTATTAGAAAAATATTTTTTTTTAAAAAATAATAAAATTTTATATTTATTGATCCTAAAACCAATTTTTTATCAAAGATGAACGATATTTAATTATACTTAAATTGCCGCAATGTTCCAAACGTTTACGTATCATTTTAATATTTAGAACGTTTTTCCTAAATAGAATTGTCCTTAATTTCATTTTAGTGTTATTTGAAACCTAAGGTTCATGTTAAATTAAGAAGTATGAACTTATGTGGATTTTTAAATAAAAAATATTTAAAACATATACCTCATCGATAATCTGACCAAGTCTAATTAAACGACATAAAATATAAACTATATATTATTGAGTCTTGTGAACGCAAGTTTAATATTTTGAAAATATAATTTGATTAAAGATTTTTTTATATAATTATTGAACATGTTTCGATGTTTATATACAACATCATCAGCAATTTTCGGAAATTTTGTATATAAATATTAAATTTTAAAGCAATTTAATATTTATATACTAAATTCTGATGATGATGTATATAAACATTGAACATGTCCAATAATTATATAAAAAAAGCTTTAATCAAATTATATTTTCAAAAAACATATATATATATATATATATATATATATATATATATATATATATATGAAATTGAGTTTCTTATCATAATGAGAATTAGAAAAAGCATTACCTTGGTTTAAATTTTCCTACAGTCTTCGAGAAAAGTTAATGGATTTTTCAATTTTTATATAATCAAATACAGTGGACTCCGCATATATCGATTTGGCACTTGTCAAAACAAAATTTCGGTATACCCGTAGTTCGACATAGACATAACATCATCTTCCATTATCTAAGCACTTAATTTAGTCGGTACAATAACATATATTCGACATATACGGACTGTACTGTAATGTTAAACTCGCTCAATTTGTTCTGTATAACTCTTTCATCAAACCTATGCCTTTAAAAACATGCATTTGGAAATATTATAAACGTTGTGATAGTTATAAACATATTTCGACTGCAAAAATTACAAATGTATGAAGAAAAATGAAAAAAATTGAAAAATCCATAAACCTTTTTTTCACAGACTGTATATTTCATTTTCCATTATGTTTTGAATGTTATGATTTTCTATTCACCAATAAATTTCATTGTAAAATTCTGTGAATATATTGAATTGAGATAGATTTAAGTGTTTCTATACGACATCTAAGGCTAATTCACTGAGAATAATAATCAAATTAATACTAAGACAATGTTTTGTGATGCCCATAAGGATAAACTACAATTTGTCTAATTATTTTTGTATCACATAAAACAAGCTGCAAGTATGAGCTGTTCCTATGACGAATGGACTACTAATGTTTATGTCATAACATAGAACATTTGGAACGAAATATTATTTTAACTGTTCCAGAATTCTTTTAATGTAAATATATTTTGGTTTTTAATAAAACAATGAAATTCTAGTAATTCTGTGAAATTAGGTAACAAAAGCGTGAAAAAACTGTACGTACACAATTAAGCCCTCAACATAGTGGATTATGTGTATCAATATGATTCTAAATAGTTTAAAAGGATTCATGTGGTTTACTCAATCTTTGCGTTTAATATCTATTAACTCTACTGATAGGGTAGGTCTATGAAAAGATCTTTTATATGATCTCCAAACACCGAATATTGAACAGCTGCTTCTCTGGTGATTTAAATTAATGTTGGTTTCATCTTTTCTAGCACCAAATATAAGAAGCCTTTGCGTGTGTACCTTAACATCGGCATCTGTCTTTATCGTCACTCTAATAAAAATATATTGAAAAAATTAATTTTGTTAAAATAATTAATTCAGTATAAGCAAACTTAAAAAGAAGTGGTGGTCCTTTCCTGGAGGAGTAGTTTAAATTATTTTTCTTAAAATATGAGGGGTATGCAATAAGTTTCGTATGTGAATGCGTCGTAGCATGCGTACACATAAAGCAGTAAGCGAAATGAGAACAGGTGAATTTTGCGTACACTGTTGCGTAATTGTGATTCAATAAACCATAGATAAGAATCATTTCATAATAAAATAAAATCCATATATGTATATTTGTTATTATCAACATTCAGCTTAAAAGAGGTCATTTTATTTTAAAAGTGACCAAACGCAACAACGGACCATTGAGTGGCTTCATACAGCTTTTTCATGCTTCACAGGGTTTAGGTGGTTTGCAGAATTTAGTTGGTGGAAGGGTACCCTGACTTACCGAAGTTATTTGGTGAAATAAGTGGTTTGAGAGGATGTAACTTTGAAAACCCACTTACTGTACATATTTTAAAATACAGTAATACTTAATAAATATTTTTCAATTGTGTATTTTGAGCATTCTGAAACTTTTGTTCATCCTTCATACTTATTAAATATATATATATATTATTCTCTTTTATGATTTTCGGTGTTAATACAATTAGCATTTTGTTGAATATATACAAATAGTAAAATTTAAATTGACTATATTCAATGGAGTGGTTAACAAGTTAATTGGTACAAATTATCAAAATGCTCAAAAGTTTTTTTATTCTTACAATAGATAATAATGATTTGTGAGCATTTTAATAAAAGAATAGTTTTCTTTGGTGCGTAAAAAACGATCCATTGAACAGCGCTTCACTGATTTAATAAATTCATACGTTTTGATTAAATCTTTATCATAACTTAAAGGGTTTTTGGATTAAAAGAAAAATAAAAAAAAACATATAATAGAAATTTTTAAATAACAAATGATTTATTATTCTCTTTATTTACGCCTTTTGTTAAGATATTCTTTTTTTCAATTATTTTTTGAAAAATAGTCATTTTTTTCTCATGTGCAATTCTTTCTTTTTTGAAGTTTGTATGTGATTCACCAAAAACTTATGTTTTATTTTTTACGGGTTTTAATCTTCTTAAAAGGAAATCCATAAATTATGTTAGTATTTTTGTCTGTCTAATATTCCATTGACAATTTTTTGTAAATATTAAAAATAAAATAGAAGAATCAAGTTTTATTTTTTGGTTTACGGGTTTGTTAAAATGAACTTTTTATATTTGAAAATCGGGCTATCGAAAGTGGGACCCACAATATTAATATTTGTGGGCATAGTTAATTAATTCGTAATTAAATACAGTCTTCCTAAGGCATCCAGAAAGCTTTTGGATCACTTTTTAGTTTCTAAACTCTAAATAGATTCGCAATTTGAGTTTGATGTTCCAAGTGTAACATGTAATCTTGATTTTTGTAAAAATCTATTTTATTTTTAAATGGGTCTTGTGTTAAAAGTAACTGTTGGTAATATCAGACAGAATGTAGTTTTTGGTTTTCATTGAGTTTGACATCATGTGAACTGATATTTTTTCTTTCAGTTTGACATTTGTTGGTAAATTATTGAAGAAAACGCCGATATATATATATATATATATATATATATATATATATATATAAATTTTATTTTTTGTTTGTTTTTTTTCTTACTACACATTGTGAAACGGCCTCTGTTTGAGCGACATTGGACTGGGTGTACCATAAAATTAAAAACGTGCAAACGTCTCTTGATGTAAAAAGTTTATTTAAGTACAATTTCAAAAGTCAAATAAGGTACAAAAATATTTAGAACCTTGATCTTAAAATTATTGTAAAGGATTATATTTACATGATATTAAGTTTTTTTTTCAGAATTATATTTCGCTTTTTATGATATTCAATTATGTATGACAAACAGTTAGATACTCATATTTTTACTTTAAAATGTAAGACAACCAGGTGTAATTCACTCAAAATTTATAATATATAAATTTTTGAGTCAAGAAAGTGCCTAAATTTTGTAAATAATAATAAAGATTGAAAGGTGTTCTGACTGAAATATTATTTTTTTCATTGCAGGTTTAATAACTTAAATGCATTATCCATATACTCAAAAACATCCAATAATCCATATATCAAATTTATAATACTCAAATATATTCTAATAATCCACTGTTCTTCTTCAAACATTGAATGATCTCCAAGGGTGCGTTGCAGACGTTTTATATCACTTATATAAATGCAAAACTTAATCGAATTTATACAATTAAATATTATTGCATCTTTAAATACAATTCATATCTTCTTTCGTTTGGACCTTACTTGACAAACAGGAGATCCACAAAGGGTTTTCAACAGATTCGGTTGATGTTGTTTATTGTGAGGAAACTTTTATATAAATATTTTAGTTCTTTGACACAAAAATAAATAAATAAATAAAGACAATTGAAAGAAAACTGGTGCTAACCCCGTGACAATTGACACTCATCAATGACCAGAAAATATATTGAAGTCATTGCGGAACTGATTTCCTGATCATTGTTTTATTGTAGGGATATTTGAATGAACGTCTTTAGTAAGACAAACCGGTAAATATACATAAAATAATAAAATTATCAGATATTTTAACAGTATTTAATTACAAAGAATAACAGATGTCTCATACCAGACGCCATTGTCAATCATTATATTGTTTCGGTTATTTTGTCCAGTATTAAATCAATAAATGGAATTCTTATTTCTGGAGTAAAAGGAAAGTAAAATGGTTTTATTTAACTGTAAAAAAATAACTTCAACTTTGTTTTGAAATTCAATAATAGTAATAATAATAATAATAATAATATAAATAATAATAATAATAATAATAATAATAAAAGTTATAATAATCATAATAATAGTAATAATAATAATAATAAGGATAATAGTAACAACAATAAGAAGAAGAAGAAAACGAAGAATAATTCCATTGTTTCATTGCTGTTATAAAACTTAACTTTGTCCATCAATACTGTTTTGTTTTCAAATAAATATTTTTTTAACTGAATCATTTAAAAATTATATCAAAAACTCCGAATTAAAAGTACTACATACAATTTTCAAGTTTATTATTCCATTGTTCGAAATCATGACCAGTAAAGAAACATTTTTTCCTTGAGAGGTCGGGACAGTGATACGCGTAATTAGACGACGAATGGAGATTAAATCCAGTTTCATCAAAATATAGCAACCGAAGTCTTCTTTCAACCTTATTTTATAGATAAGTTTTTACGCATATTTAATACTATAACAGAATTACATTAATCACCAAATTTAACGACTCTTTCCTTCGGAACTCCAAACTGTTTTAAATAATGGGATAACATCTTTTGATATTAAATAATTCCCTTGACTTCTAAACATTTTGTCATCCCTTCTTGAGTTAATACGGGATCTTTAAGCACAATATTGGGAAAGATTACTTGTTCTTCTTGCAGTCTATTATTCTTTCGGCCAAGAGGAGATATTAGGAATCATGTTTCATTCATACTTTATAGGCATCTTTTGAAAAATACGAATAACATTTTTAATCCTGATCGATAAGGAAGATTTTTCTTTTAATGACAAATTATTTTAAGATGTGTTTTGAAAACTGTTCTTTTGTTTTTATCATTTGAAAGTTGCAGAAAGTGATTTATGTTATTCTTAATTCAGCCAGGAAAGGGTTAATGAGACGTCAAAGCTATTCGTTACAGCAACCTTTCCGATTAAATTGTAAATTGTGGCTAGTAATAAATTTAAATCACTTGCTTTTTCTTTAGGTTTTTAAAATCTTTTTAACATTGGCAAGGTGTTTTTAAAAGTTTTAAATGTGAATATTGTCCTTCTGTTGTTTTGAAGCATCTCCTCTTCAAAATTTTCATTGTTATGATCATTATTTTACATATTGTTTCTATTTTTTATATATTAATTAATAATACCCTATAAATTTATTAATAATTTTCTATGTACTAATTGATAACCCTGAAATAATAATAACGTTTATTACATTCTATAAATATTTTGGAAAATAATTATATTTTTGAATTAGTTTAATTTTTTTCTAATAATTATTGCTTCGTAATAATTCAACAACAAATAATATTGTCGAAGCAAAACCTATGTACAAGAAATTTAAAGCTCATATGATACTTTAGAGCATTAAAATAATAATTATTACTTGTTATAATTATTATTATTTCTAACATTGTATTGTATGTTTAGGGAAATTTTGTAACGAAGAATACGATTGTTCTGAAAAAAACGTATGTAAAAATGGTGCCACATGTGGAAAAATAAACGGCAAGTATAAGTGCCAGTGTCCGATCGGATGGTCGGGCAAGTTTTGTGATATAAACACAGATGATTGTGCTTCGAAACCGTGTAAAAATGGAGGTACATGTCAAGACTTAGAAAATCATAAATACGTTTGTACATGTCAAGAAGGATTTCAAGGTTTGCTAGAAGAAAACCGTTACTATTTCATTGGGTAAATATTCAAATTTAGGTATGAATTGTGAATTCCGTGACCCGTGTGCGAATCTTAACCCTTGTCATATGAATGGAAGATGTGTCCCGGTGAACGAAACATCTTCGAAATGTTTCTGTAACAAGGGTTACACTGGTGACACATGTTTGATAGACATTAACGAGTGTACGACTTACGAAAGTCCTCTTTGTGAAAACGGAGGGAAATGCATAAACACGGTAAGTTGAATCTTTAAATAAAATATAATTAAATATCAATTAAATCGTAATTATTTTAATAATAGGAAGATGATTTTAACGGTATTGGAATTTAATGGCACTGCTATCTTTATCGATTATCAGTGGTAATTGCCCAAATTACTATAAAACTAAATTACAACTCACTCAACCTCTAATTATATAGCATTGAAATTATATAACTGAAGCGGAAGCGATATAATCTAGTTACTTGACTTGTCTATTTTTCTGTCATTGACATTTAGTATATGTTCAGTAGAAATAATAATAGTAATAATAATACTAATAATATTAGTAGTACTAATAATAAACCCATTTTATGAAACAACAACACCAAAATCAACTCCAAATTCCACAGATGTTTTACCATGTAATTTCAATAAAATCTTTACAGCTGTCTTAAATAAATTATATTATTTTATGCTAATAGTGTAAAAAAAGCAATATTAAAAAAATATTTTTTTTTCATTTTAATCAAACATGATTATATTTATTTTTCTGTATATGAATATTAAGTAGAGATATTTTGGTGGAAATTTCCCGTGACTTATTAATTAATTTAAATTTTCAATTAAATAACTTTAGGAAATAAATCTTTTCATGATAAAATATGAACATAATTTATTAAAATTTTAATTTTAATTTTCTGTTGAAAGTGTCTGAAAAAGGTGTTTTGAAATTATATGGAAAATAAGACGTATATATATTATTGAGTCTTGTTAACGCAAGTTTAATATTTTGAAAATATAATTTGATTAAAGCTTTTTTATATAATTATTGGACATGTTTCGATGTTTACATACATCATCATCAGCAATTTTCGGATATTTAGTTAATGAATATTCAATTGTTTTAATAATACAATTTTAATAGATATATTAACTTTAAAAGGTATAGTGAGAATTAAATATTATTATTTATTAAAGTATTATTGGGTAATAATGGCAAAAATATTTTAATTAAAAATTTTAAGTATTGAAATAACTTTACTTTGCCCATTCTGAATGTTAATTTATGGATTGTGGTGTCTTATTAGTAGAGATTCACAAAACTGTCGTTCGTAATGTGAATCAAATAGTAATAGTAAATAGTAATAGTGTAAATAGTAATAGTAAATATTTATAATAGTGTAATAGTAATCTTTACCTCATTTTTCCGTACTCTACAAGATAATGGAGACATATGATAAAGATAACCATTGGCAGCCTACAAAAGCTAATCTTTGAGATGAAACTTCTCACACTGAATGTAATCCATTTAATTTTAGCCTTCATTAAAAATCTAAAACCATCCGAAATCTGATTGATGCAATTTAACTGAAATGTCAGAACAAATGGAAATCTGAGAGAAACTTGTGTTCTCTCAACTGAGCCAGGTTTAAGACTGGTGACACCCAGTCAGTGGTAGACAATCACACAGCAACAAAATACATTTTTATTGTATTTCTTCATTCTTTACAAATTATTCAATAAATTATTGATTTTATCGTCAAACATCGAAAAGTAAAATCTATGTACAAGAGATAAAAATAAGACTACGCGTTTCAACATAATAATCCCATTATCAGGTCGATCCACACATGTATTAAACCAAGACATTATATTGTATTATACAATAATTTATATATATATATATATATTTCAGATTTATTTTATTTTTTAATTCATATTTAAATTCTTTTGTCATTTTGGCTAATAATTTACTATAGGTGTATATATAATAATTGAAATATTGTTTGAATAATCATTTGGTAATTGTTCTGCTGTAAAATTTATTCCCATATTATGGGGCAAAAGTAAATAGACATTATAATTAACAGATTTACGAACGAATATTTTGTAAAACAATGAAACTGGGAGAACATAGGATAATTATTATTAAATCTAGACTGTAATCAAAAGCATTTTGGCATTAACTATGAATTGTTATTAGCTGTAAATATCTATAAATAAATTATCTAAATTTTAAAAATCTAAAAAACAATAATAAGAAACACAAAGAGAAATTTGCTTTTTATTACAGTCTAGATTTAATAATAATTATCCTATGTTTAAAAATAATGCTTTATACAGAAACGTTTTATTATGTTACTATAACTCAATTTATGACTTTATTTTGATTGTTTTATAATCTTTTATTTTTTAACTTATAATTTTCCGTTTGCCTCTTTTAAAGCTAATATTAAAATGAATTAAAAATGTATTTCATTCTATACTTAATTGATATTGACACCTTACGAATATCAACTGGACCTTCCAGACACATGGAAGATTATACATGGGCATTTCTTATTCTAATTTAGATGGCGGTTTTTGAATTAAGGAAACATTAATTAAAAATTTTATTCATTAAACGATAAAATTCCTTACTGGGTGTAGTGACCCCAAAAAATCAATTTATCTAAATATTTATGAAAAGATTCTGTATATAAGAAAAACCCTATATATTTATTTATAATTAATTTCTTTTAGATGAAAATTTAATAAAAAAATAACGAACACTGAAAAAAACAATTTGTGTGAATACTCACCTAAATAAATTACTCTTTCCGTTTCTTTTAAAAAATCTGTTTATTTTCAATCCGAAATTCTCGTCTGAATATTTTTATTCCCATCAATGACTTTGACAAATCTCACGAGTTTTCTCGGCAATTAATAGTAACAGAATATCGATTTTTTTTGTCAAAACGAAAATGAACACGCAAAATTCCAAAAACAAAAAAAACCAAATTAAAAAAATAATGTCGATATCGAAATCCGATTGCGAATATTCGTTCAACACGGAAAATTATCAATTGACCTTTCACAAACCCGTGTTCGATTCGGCGTTCCTTTTTGTTGGAAATCGAGTGTGAATCGATATTGATAATTACGAGCGATATTTCCAATCGGTAAACAAATTCTCGACGGCTCGTATTCGATTGGAAAACGGATCGCAGCACGTTGGAGCAAGTAGGCATGATGGCAGCCTGGACCTCAATCACCAAATGTCATCCATCATCAGTGAATTTTATCTTATATACACCGTCTTTCCCCCCCCCCTCAATTTCAGATCTTCACACTGGATTTCAAAAGCCCTGTGGTATACAAAGGAGAAATATTAGGTCGTCCAAAAAGTTTCCGGGCAGTATAACGTAATAGTTATAAATATAGTTATAAATATATTTGTAAATATAGTTATAATTATAGTTATAATAGTTACAAATAGTTAA
>MQRK01234935.1:0-10006 GCA_001938485.1 Girardia tigrina
ACAATTTGAATTACCACTAGAACAATTCTCCGTAAAACTTGCGTAGCTCGTCATCGTTCTTGATTGATAATCTTTAATAATATTCTTTAACGTCTTATTATTCAAACAAATTTAAATTACGATTTAATTATTACAAAAATAATTTATACTTTAAATTTGAAATAATTTTTATTTATTTTAAGAAAATATTATTAAAATATTATTTATGAAATATTAGTTTTATTTTAAAGTGATTATTTAAATTTTAATAATTGATTAAACAACTCGACGATTTAAAATATTAAAATATCAATCTTCCATCTGGGTGGGAGAAACACAATCCTAAAACAACATACCAAACAACACACAATAAACACCATTTAAAAATATTCTTCACAATTAAAAAGAAAGAAATATTAAATATTAATGTTATTTAATAATAATTTTCTTTTAATTTAATGTTTTTGTTGTTTTAATTATTTTATGAGAAAATAAATATAAGCAATTATTAATTATCTGGAATTAATTATTTTTGGTCCGTTAATTTAGATCTTCTGCAATTTTTATTTTCCTCTGCAAAACAAAATAAACCAAAAACTATTTAATAATTATTTGTAAAAATATGAACGAGAGAAGTTGTAGCCCCAAGGATACATTTATATCATTAATATACGTTTATGTACTTTTCAGTAATATTATTTATTTAATTAAAATGTATATATCAAAACTCATAAAATAAAATAAGAATAATTATTTTAGGAGTTTTTGCGGCACATTATTTTTTTAATTACTGAAAACATGTCTTTGTTTACCACAATAATTATATTAAAAAAATTTATGGTGATAAAAAATTATTGTTTTGAGGACTACCAAATAGAATAAATCACTAGTAATCCAAATTTCAAATAAGGTACTTTTTATTTTTATTTATTTTCTTTCATTATAGTTATTTTTGAATAAACCTCTTCATTATTTGTTTATATTCCTTTTGTACATAGCTTTATTCTCTTGAAAGATTTAAAAAAAGAATGATATTAATTTTAACCTAATGTTTAACATAAACTATACCGGCTTTCGGCTATATATCGCGTCTTATATAACCGGTATTAAAATGAACGGTACGTAAACATGGTCCGACCTCAGGAAATGTGAAGTAACTATTTTTGGCGGTATTTAATGAGTTAAGTTAAAAATATTAAAAGTAATCATAGAAATGTATAAAAAATGTGAAAATAATGAAATTTTAATGTGACAAAGCTTTCTTTGAATGTTTGATCTGAGTATGAATGTTTATTGTGTAATGTGTGTTAATTTGAATTTTGTATGTATGTTTGTTTTGATTGTATGTTGATTGTGGTGTTTACTTGATTTTGATTGGTTATCAAATCAAATTCTTCAATTTTTACCGTGTCTTTTTGCCACAACGTCAATTTCAAATTAAAAGAAGTGTTTTTTTATAAAATATTAAATTTTAATAATTAAAATATAAGTAACCGTTATGCCATTTTCATTATTCGAAATTTCAAAAGTCAAAAAATTTATCTCAAAACTTTATTAATAAAAATAATACACATATAAACAAATTTCTCGTTAATTTAATCATTTCACCCTAATTCCGTTTATTAAATTTTTGTCTCAATTTAATTTTTTAATTTACCTTACAACTACAAAATTTATTTTAAAATTATATTTATAAATTTTTATCATAAAACTATCGAAAACACTCTATTTAAAAAATTATTTCTCAAAAGTATTATAACTTTTAATCCGTTTATTATTTATTTTAAAATTCTTATATTTAAACTTTTATTAATTATTTTACTATTAAAATATATCGATTTCTATTTATGTAAACATTTTTTTGGTTTTTATATAGTAATTTAATTTTTTTTGTTTTGAAAAAATCATTTTTAGCTTTTTTTATAAATTTTAAAATTTTAAGAATTATTTCATTTTTTTAAAAAAATTTGAATTAAAAAAATCTTAAATTATTATTCAATATGAAAATTTAACTAACTCATCATATAAAAGAATTTTTCGTGGAAGTAATAAATAATATCAAAAAGTTCTGCATAGATCAAGGGAAAAGATGTGAATTTGGTGCAATAAAAGTTTTTAACAAAGAGAGTTTTTAACAATGTATCAAGAATTAAAGGATCATAAAAAAGAATGATGCTGACGCTAAAGTCAATGATTAAAAGGCAAATTATAAAAGAATATTTTCAATTATAAAAGTCTTATAAAATGTTAAGAAATGTCTTTGTGACGTTAATTCGAAAGTTCTTAAAGAAATATTGAAGCCTGGAGAGAATTTAAAAAGGAGTGACAAAAAATCGAAAGACCAATGTACAAAGATATCTAAAAATTGAGAGGACATTAAATATATTTTAATAAATAACAAATCTCCAAGTAATAAATTTGGGGATTATTTTTCTTTGTTTTAATAAATAATGTAATAATAATAATTATCAATTATAATTATTTATATTTGAAGGTTAAACATTTTTTATATTTTATTTCAATGATAAATTCCAATTTAAATTTAGTAAAACAATTCATAAATTATCAAAAGTCATTTTTAATTGAATTTATTTTTTTTCTGTGAGAATTATTAATGAAGATTGAGAAAAGGAAAAATGTTGATGATGAATACGACTCAGAGATGTCAGCAATATCGACATTGATCTTCGGTTTATTAAAACAATTTATTAATAAATAATGACGACATTGTTAAAACTCCATCGATTTTATATATTCCTTCATGGAATGCCTCCGTTCCTTACAATTTGTCTCCTTACAACTTTAAAAATAATTTATTCAAAATAAATTTATTTTTATTTTTAGAATGTTCTTTGAAACAAACAATAAATAATTATTAATTTATTAAAATATTTACTAGTCAATTTAATTTGTTATAATCAGTGAAATATATTTTTTTAAACCCTTAACAAAGATATAAATCTACAAAATGGTATAAATGAATGAGGATTGGTTTGGTATGTATTACTAACGTGTACTCTGCAACATATTGCTACTAATGCTTTGCTATTCGAATATTATCATGTCGTGTTGTTAGACATAGATGATGCAGTACGCTAGCAGGCATAATATTTTGGGGCAGTGGAGAATACTACTGAGACTTAAGATTTCACTTTCCACTTGCTGCTTGTACAAGTTTTGTCTGTCTATAAAGTCCAACGGGGGTTAATACACTCCAGCTAACACTCTACACTACAGCCCTTTATTAAAATTAAGTATATCCGGCCGGAGTAAACCCAAATATTATTAAAAGTCGGTAATAATGACGGATCAACAAAACTTCATTATTTTTAATAGTTATTTATTTTTTGATGATGTCTACCGCTGGAACAAGATAGCGGGAAGCGTAAAAATCGTGTATATTATAGTATTTACTCAATATTAAAATTAGTACGGCTAGTACTTTATCCTTTATCCTTTTTCTCGCTCCCCCCGCGCACCAAAATCTAAATCTGCCACTGGTTGGGGTCCTCTATTCTTACATGTTTCCTTCAGTTGCAGATTACAATAAAAATATTTGTATTACTGTTTATGAGTAGTTATTTAAATTTGCATTTCGTCAAAATAGTTTATTATTTTTTTAATATGAAAGTTTAAAAAAAAAGAAATAAATACAAATGTTTTAAAATTAAAAAAAGATATTATAAAGAAAACGATCAAAAATTAAATATTTATTTAAAAATAAAAAAAGTTTACAGTTATAACAATTGATATATTTTAATAAAAGTTTTGAAATTAGAATTTTAAAATAAATATTAAACGGATTAAAGTTTATAATATTTTAAGAAATAATTTTGTAAATAAAAAAATTATGTTAAATTTAAGTTAAATAGTTTTAGGATAAAATTTTATAAAAATTTTTAGTCATAATTGAAAAAAATTAATTTTATTAATTTAAAATTTTAAGATGTATTAAATTTTACAAATTGAATTGGAAGAAGAATATAAAAGATTGATTTTGGCGAAATAATTGAATTAACAAGACATTTGTTTAATTATGTGAATTATTGTTATTAATAAAATTTTGATGTTAAATTATGAATCTTGATCCTAGTAATAATGTGGCATAAACGCTACTTACACTGATAATCGAAATTTTAGATTGAGTTTTACACCATACATCAGTATTATTCGAAAAAAATATAAGGAACATTTCCATAGGTATGACAGCAATTCAGAGCAGCGATAATTTAGTCCAAATATTTTAAAAAGCGTTTCCTAATATTAGAGACATAAAAGCATGAATGAAAAACCACAAAAATACAAGGACGTCCCGAAATGAGTTCAAACAATTGTTCGAGATTATCAAAATCGATCAATGCTAGAATATTTAGGATTTGCAATGAGTGAATCATTTGTTTATTATATTCAATAGTGATTGTTTTTTACATATTTATGATAAGTTGTTGTATATTATGCTATTTATTGTATCATATTTAATTTAAGTGTTATATACATTTTAATTATTTTTCATCCATAAATATTAAATTAAGAAAATCAAACATTTTAGAAGTCTTAAAATAGTGATAAATTATTTAGTAATTCTTTCATTAGGTAATGTATTACGAGTGAGGAATATTTTTGAATGGTGTTTATTGTATGTTGTTTTAGGATCGTGTTTCTCCCACCCAGATGGAAGATTGATATTTTCAATATTTTAAAACGTCGGGTTGTTTAATCAATTATTAAAATTTAAATAATCCCTTTAAAATTAAATTAATATTTCATAAATAATATTTTAATAATTTTTTCTTAAAATAAATAAAAATTATTTTAAATTTAAAGTATAAAGTATTTTTGTAATAATTAAATTGTAATTTAAATTTGTTTGAATAATAAGACGTTAAAGAATATTATTAAAGATTATCAATCAAGAACGATGACGAGTTACGCAAGTTTTACGGAGAATTGTTCTAGTGGCATTTCAAATTGTGATATAAATAAATGTAAAGAAAATCCAATTAATGTTCTTAATATTACGAAATGTCGAATTTGTTACTACACATTCTATTGTAGCTGGGCTTAATTGTGACCTCTTTAAATTATCGTAAATAAAACGTAAAATAGTTATGGACAAAGTTGATTGCTATAAAAATAGATTTTTTTGAATTTGCAAAACCACTAAGTGAAGACTATCAAATAGATCATCAAATCCTGTAGTAAATCAATAATGATTGTTATTTTCGGACATATTTGACGAATCCGTATTGAGTTCGAACTCAAGACTTAGAGTAGACATAATTTCGAAATTTTATTTCACAAAAAATTTCAATTTTTGTTCACAAATTTCCGAGGAACATTATTTATTATTCTTAATAATTTTTTTATTTTCTATTAGGTCTATGTGAATTAAGTGATTCATGAAGTATTAGACAAGTTATCCATCTTATGTGAATCTCTCTCCTTCTTTCAGGTATTAAGCCTTTAAACTTTTTAAGAGGACCTGAACATTGACGGCGCCATGCGGGGATCGAAATGGTACTGCTCCACTGGGTAAGCGGCATCATTGACACACCGCTCATTAAGATTGATTTATCGAGGCTCATTGCGATGCTATCTCACCATCGACTACAGGGTCGCTACATCCTACAGCCTTCACCCCCAAATTTGTAGCTGCGCTTTCAAGTAACGAGTTGCCAGTCACGTTATAAATACGATCACTGTCGGCTTTCAAACAGCGAACCACACAGCCTCGGAGACTTTAACCTAGAGATAATTTTTAGTTTCTCAGTGACACCACTGGGAGGTATATCCGACTGACTTGTACAGGTTGCCAAAACAACTGATCCCCAATGATCTGTCTTATGTTTGAGTTTTACATCCGTAAAAATTAAAATTACATGTCAAAGTTTCTGAGAATCCACAAAAAGTTTTTGATTCATATGAAAGTCCATTTTCGACTTTACATGTAATTTAAACCACGTTGAAACTAATAATATTTCAATATTTGTATACGTGTGAGTAATGTATACGTATTTGCTTTCTAAAATAATTTTTTTAATAAAATCTTTTGAAAATATAATATAAAATTATTAATTGAACAAAAAATATAAAATAAATTTCTGATAATTATTAATCGTAAAAGATAAAACGAAAGATAATCTCGATAAATTGGAGCAATATTTGAGCTGATATTTTACGGAGTGAATTTATCGCAAATATGATAAATGATTTACGAACGATTCTGTCACTCATTTTATAAATTATAAATGAATTATATAATAAAATAAAACAGAAAACCAAATATTATTTATTCGAAATCATGGCCTTTCTGTCACAGAAAGTGACAACTTGAAACAAATAAATAAACTCTCCATTTGAAGTAAAAGTGAATTTAGTCAAACACGAAATCATCAAACAGCATAAAAATGTATTTTAGTAAAACAAAAAAATACATTTAAATTTTTAAAATTATATTTATGTTTATATTATTATAATTTCAATTTTGAATATTTTTTTCTAAATTTAATCTTTTTAAAACGACTTTGATTATTTAAAATATCGAACTTTTCTTTATTTACCTTATCAACATTATGTTCCAGAAAGACTCGAACTTTGAGGGGTTCGTTTTGACAAACTACACAGTTGGTTGCCAAATTATTATTGTTTGATTGCAAAAAAGGGGGGGTCAGACCGGCAACAACGGCTGCGAGCTCGGTGAATTCGTTGAATATGCAGATACATTCTCGTCAAAAAGAGTGAAACAAAATAATGACAGTAAAACTCATCCAAGAAATGGGTCAGGCGTTCTAAAAGACGTTCAGAAGTTTATCCAAACTCATCCTATCATTTGGTTCAATCGGAAAGCACAATAATTTCTGGCAACAATTGAATTTATAGCTTTTCTGAAGAAAGACTATTAATTCAAATGGTTCTTACCAATACAGTGAAAATGAAGCTGATGACCCACCCTTAAATGTATCTTAATTCAAGTCTCGAAGTCCAGTTTTAAATGATTCCGAATCGCAGATTTATGTATTTAGAATGAAAATAATCAAAGGGAACCAAATCTTAATACCAAGGAATTAGTGTTTGATAATATACCGTTAATAAACACTCAAAAGTATTTCAGTTATTTTCTTAATACTCTTCGTAAAGCTAATTGTTATATGAAAGAAACGTTTAAAAACGATCAGTTCTATCGGCCCCCCTACGAAAAAGTCAAATCGAAATCTTGTAAAGATAATCGGTACGGTAAAAATAATAAATAATGGTAGAAGAATAATATCAAGATTAACAAATGTTTTAAAGTCATTAATCAGTAAAATAAAGATTAAAATCGTCCAAGACAAGCCTCTTCAGACAACTACAGTGGGACAATGTGACCAGAAAATGGTCAAAGCACCTCACCCTGACCATAAAATAAGACTTATATGTCTCGAAAATCGTAAAATGAGTGTTCACCACATGGCCACGGTGATAGAATACAAGGGGATTAAAGTTTCTAAAAAAGACAGTTTGGAACCGTTTGGCTGAAAAAAAATTATATAAGTTCTCGACTTAAAAAAACACCCCATCTGACCCAGGCAATAAAAACAAAGAGGATAATATGAGCTATTGGGTTCTTAATAAAAAGAAGATGTCATTAACGCTAAACTTTATTTCTATCACAATTCAAGTTTTTAAACAAATATTTTTGAGGAACTTTCGCATTTTCATTTCTTTTTCATAATCATTTAAATATTATTTTTTAGATTCGGTAAAATACGCTTTAAAGATAAAATTAAAATCTAAATTTCGTTTGATTTAACAACTTTTAAATTACTCCTTTTTTAGATAAAAGAAATTATATTTTCCATAATAATTACGTTTTAATTTTAATTAAACAATTTTCCCATTTTAAAATTGATTTCAAATTAATGAATTTATATCAAAAGTTACCAAATAGTTTAATAGTTTATTTATTATTTCTCAAAAATTAAATTTTATGTTTCATATAAAATTACGATTCCCTTTATTAATAAATATATTTATTGAATTTATATTCGCATTAAAAATTAATTTCATTTAAATACTTTTTTTACGTTATATTATAAAAATCTCATTTTAATCTAATCTGTTAATAGAAATGTAAAAAATTGAATTATTAAATTGATTAGATCTCAAATTCGAAAATTTTATGAACTCAAAAAAGCTATTAACAAGAGCTAAACGCACCATCATATAAATATTGAAAACTGAAGTGATGTAAGTAATATTTTTTTATTGATAAATGATATTTATCTACTATGGCATCATTTTACAGATCTGTTTCTAAGACAAATCAACTTCTTAAAGCAAGTCAATAAAAACAAGCAACATCTAATAGGAGTCATTGTTAGAGTGTCGTATCACATTCCTAATTTCAAAGATACCGTTAAAGTCTGCATAGAAAGTATACAACGACACATATAACCTGTAATTTGAGCAAGGAGGAAATTAAAATATGATAGGAAGTAAAAATGCCATGAAAATTTTTGAAAGAAGGTTATAATAAATATGTACAAATTCAAATTTTTATATAATTAAATATGTAACGTTTGAAAAAATAAAATTACTAAAGTTAAGAAGATCAATTAAATTGCTAATAAAAATTTTTTGAGAGTTTTAATATAATATAAAAAAGTAAAATGTATAATTTGTATGTGGAACGATTTTAAATAAGTTATAAAATTAAATGAAACGATTAAATATTTTAAAATGTTATCGTAATTTAAAATTGATTTATAAAAGTAATGAAAAAATCAAATATGAATATTTATAAGTATTTTAATTTATATCGGTTTAAGATTTATAAAACAAATTGTTTCTCAAAAAAAAAAATAAGTTTGTTTAAATATTAGATTTAAACATTGTTTTGTGTTGTATAATAAAAGTTTTAATGTCTCATAGTAATAATTCCGACGATGTTCCTAGAACCTCTAATAATATATATTATTATATCAAAAATATTTGTGTAAACATCATATCACTTTTAAATAAAATATTTGAAATATTTCTTTTTGATATATTGCTTTTATATTTTTCAAAAAACTTCATAATAAATGAAAAACAACGAAATGACTTTAAAACTGATTATTTACAGAAATCAATCATTAATAAGGTAATATTAAAAAATTAAGAGTCCATAATAATTAACAACTCACTACATACAAAATGATAATGTAATTAAAATTAAAATGATAAATATATAATATATAAAGTGTCCCTTTAATGAATGTAACGAATTTTAATGAAATCTAGAAAGTCGAAATAATCATCAACGATTTCCCCCTTAAATTCATATTCCTCTCTAATAAATTCAGGCGGTTTCTCCTTGCCGGAATCGTAAATCCGACAACCAAGACACAATTCGTGGAGGAAGCCCGTTTTGATTTATAATTGAGTCGTATTTAAATGAGTCAAACACCCCAAAGTTAATTCTCTCAAATTATTAAACTCTAGAAATGGAACGTTTATCCTCAAAACTGAGTTCACATAAACTGAATATCAGTCGCTTTAAAAGTCAGGCAAATTAAAATAATTTGTTTAAAGAAGAAAATTTCCGATTATTTCCCCTTAGCCAAATATTTTCTGAACCCAAAATTAATACTTATTTTACAAAGATTTTTCTAAGGGATGATGATTGTTGATTCTTGTTTTTTGAATGAGTTATTTGGGAACCTCTACACCAGGGGTCCCCAACCTTTTTAACTCGTCGACCCCTTTATGACCTAATTATCTTATCCTCGANCCCTACCTAAGTTTAATGAAAACATTAACTATTTTTGAAATAATTTAATATACTTTTCGATTTAAATAATCCAAAAAACTTTACTGACATGTAAATATTTATTTTTTATAATAATTACATTAATGAGATGATTGTGGTTGATGAGCAGCGGCAAGACTATCGATATTAGGTTGAAAATTAGTGAGCTTAAGTCTTAAATCATCACGGTTTTCCAGGTTTAATCTTTTCCTGTGTTTTGTCAAAATTGTGTTAGCATGGCTAAAACCAGCTTCAACC
>MQRK01234947.1:0-18878 GCA_001938485.1 Girardia tigrina
GGGGGGGGGGGTATGTGGGCAGAACCCGCATTTTTCCCCTACTTTGCTTTAATTGAATATTCAAAAATTTGCCAAAATTTGCAATTATGAAAACAGTTGCATATTTTATTAATTGTTAAATAATAATTTATTTATTATACAACTATTAATAGAAATTTGTTGGCGTATTCGATCCACTTGGGATGTATTAACCATCAACGTTGGTGACAAAATTGGATCGAATGCAACAACCTGTCATATATAATGATGTAATGTATCAAAATCCACTAACATTTCTAATTGGAAATTATTGTATAGACTGGCTTAAACGTCAATTGTTATAAACAAAGTTGCTATGTTAATAAATTGTTATTGTTAAAAAATGTCATTTTATTTCTTTTGAGAGATTTGTGGATAATAATGATGAGTACATGATTAAAGAGTTGTGTATAAGGTCTGTGGAACATATGTTTAATCCATTACATTATGTATTTCAGTAAGTTAAATTAGTATTGTAAATGTAATATAATATGTGGGTGCAATTTCTAGACCTAAAACGCATTGCTGTTCAAACAAAGCACAAAGAAAAAAATGCTTATTTAACATTAAATTATCATAAATTGACGTGGGAAGAACACAATACCAAGTTTTGTCACGCTTGTTTAATGCGAGACATTCGATCACGATGTAATTTAGCTGAGGCATTGTTCTATGTCAAGGATAATGATCATGGGCGAAAGAAAAGTTGATAAAGTCTTTATTTCCTGATCTGAGAATATGCATATATAAATGTGACAAATTAAAAGCGATACCAAAAGACATTACTTGTATATATCGTGAATATTGTTCACATTGTGTTTATAAAAGGTGTTTAGCGTTGTGTCAAAATTATATTTCAATGAAATAAATGTTTATTAAATTTAGAATTTATTGTTTGTTTTAATGTATCACTTTAAATATATATATATAAAAATTGAATGTAATGAACTTTCACAATGAAGGTAGATGTAAATTTACACATTATGTTAATTAAAGGAAAAAGTAATCAATATATGAAATTTCTAATTTCATATTAAGATAGAGAATCAAAATGTGCATCAAACACATAATATCGATTTTTGACAATAGTACTTTTAAAACATTTTATGTATTGATTTTTGCAATTTTGCACATGTGCAACTTGAAAAGCAATGTGCGGCAAAATGTGCACTATCGATTAACACTTTAAAAATATCGATTATCACATCTGGGCACTATACAGCGATCGATTAGAACTTTTTTCTACGGTTGCTATGGATACGGTAACCGTTACCATGGTTAAAACCGCCTTGAATCACTGTATCCGTTGCTAATGAAAACATCCCTTGGTTACCGTTGCTATGGTAACTAAGACTTTGGTTACCGTTACCAATTGAATCGGAACCGTTGCTATGCTAACTGTGACCTTTGTCATGGTAACGGGCTACCCCCCTGGGGCGGTGGGGGAGAACCTGCATTTTCCTCCTACTCCCGCATGCCGAGGACACAGAGATGGACATTAAATCTTAAATCTTATTTAAGAAAAGGTATCATTATTTAAAGTATTTATTTTACTTCGCCCATGTAGTAATTGTATGGGTAATATCTTTTTCATTGACTTAACCAGTAAAATAATCGAGATTTTATTTTGTCATAATTCGTGACTATCTACCAAAGTAAACTCCTAAAAACCATTCATTATCACCATATCGAATCAGGTACAGAACAAATTGGCACACGAATAGGATTCAGTGCTCTTCAACGATGGCATCCAAAAACTTCCTGGTCATTGGGAGTAATAGACAATATAGAAATAAATATTGTTATTTGATTTTTTGCTTTAACTCGGCAATTACTTATCACTGACTGCAAAGCATCATCATTAAATCATTTTTACATTCATTTTAAATAGAAGAAATATCAAAATGAAATCTATGATTTTCATGGATCACTGTTTTATAGAATTTTCTTAGTATCGAAACTAAAAAATAATGAATATTTAATATATACTGTTATTGCTAAGCATTCTCAAAAGTCCATAAATCTCATTCTGTTGACAGTCAGTTAGTCTTTCATTTAAAAGTTGACCAATTTAGAATTGTGTCGTTAAATAGATTCGAATAGATAGTTTTAATTTTAAAATAGGGATCAAAGAGAAGAAAATCAATTTTGCGACTTCATCAACCATTATTTTAAGATGATAAATTTACAAATTACTAAACTGATAAACCTTTTACTGAACCGTGTTTTAGCAAACTGACACTTATATCACACATGATTAGTCTTAAAAAGAAATTCACGAAATAAATTACGTACTGTATGATACCTACAACACTAACTCACAAATTACTTTTACAAATCATTATATTTAAGGTAAATTAAAGAATCAGAGCTTTTATTTCAAATTCAAACATTCAAAAATTGCAGATTCATAAAACTATGATACTTTACATATGATAATACAATATTCCATTGATCAAAAAAACAGTTATTCAAAATTGACAATAACAAAGGGATTGGTGTTTTACACATTAAAAATGCATCTAATTGAATGATAAGATAAATATATCATTTTATTTGGTATCTATTACATAAAGAAAATACACCATCCTACTGCTATTATATAAGATATATCAAAATTATTTTGCTTATCAAAAGAGACTATGCATAACACAAACACAGACATTCAGAAAATGCAAATTTATTGATTGATAAATTTTATAATAAATATTAGTAAAGGTTTAATTAAATGGAACACAACATTTCTGATATTGGAATATTTCTGAGCAATTTTTCACTCATTTAATAAAACTAAACATTTTTGACAGCAGGACAAAAAAGCGTCTTAACTATCCATCAAGATTTAGTTAAATCAACCTAAAAAGAAGAAATCGATAAATGTAATTTTGAAAAGTGAAATTTAATTTACCGAATGCGTAAAACTTGAATTATCACCTGAATCATGGAGATCCTCACTGTAACTATTATTTGGCCTGTTAATACCGTTGTCTGTAATTTGTTTACAAACTTTTGATAACGGTTCATTTTCATCGATTCCACCATTAATTAGAAAAGGTCGTTTAACTGAAAGGCTTTTGGTATTATTATCATAAACTCCATTTGTTGTTTGGCTGATGATCGATATTTCATTATTGGTCATTGATATATTGTTCAGAAAATCGGGCTTTTGTAAATTCAAAACAATTCCTTTCTTTTTCCATAGCGCTGTTATTGTTTCATTTATTGGCATTTTTTTCAATGAGAATTTTAAAATGCTATTAAGGCAATCGTTTGATATACTTTTGAACGGAAATTTTTCAACTGAAAAAATTTATTAGTTAAAAATTTTAGTAATAAACAAAAAAAATAGAAAATAGTAATAAAAACTTTTTTTGAAGAACAATTCCATATCTGACGAATTTATGGAATTCGGTTTCTTAGCAATGTGCTTCGGTTTAATGTAATCAGACAACAATACTCGGCCTAATCTAAATCGTAGATTGATTTTAAATACCAAAGTGCTTCTAGGTTTCATCATTCCTCTACCACTGGGGAAATTCAACAAGTGATTTACAGAAGACCCATTATTGAGTGATTTAGAATAATGATTCAAAATATCCCATGATCCATTCATTATGCCCGGTTGAGATATTGCATGAAACTAATTATAATTTAAAGAAATTAATTCAATAATTTCGTACATTATACAGGTGGCGATATAATTGAGATTTTACACGAAATTCTTTTTCGCAATTTGGCTGAGTGCATTTGAAATTACCAACTTGATTTAAATTATCAGAATTCGGTACTTCTCCGTTAGCCAAATTTAAAACGGTCTCAGGACCATTTTCATTAGCTAATTCTAAAATTTGCGAAAATATAAAATATAAATAATAAAAATCTCAACCTCTACTAGCAGGATTTCGAAGACCTCCATAACGTTTCCAATAAGACCAACAACTAACACACAATCGACAACTAAGATGTTGAGGTCCCCATGAATACCACTGAGGAGATTTTGTAGCCAAACAACTTTCGCATCCATGACTATTTTGATCTAATGGTTTAGTACATAATACCGCAGGATTCGGTTTTAAAAAACTGGGAATGTAGACTTGTTTTAATTTATGGTCCAAGGTATTATTCGATTTATGACGTTTTGCTGACCAATATTTGTCTGTTGATTTCCACATATAATAGAATTCAATAATTCCCTTCAGACTTTTCCATGGTAAAAGCTGGTTTCTGATTGTGTAAAAGTCTTTTCCATATTTTTCCATTCCTTGATGAAAAAGAGAATATTCATTAGCTGTCCATTGCTCTAATTCGTCTTTAAATAATTTTGGAGAACCACCTAGATATTATATTATTTTTATATTCATTTAATGTTACTGTACCAGGTAAAAGCATGGAAATAGCTGTCGCGATATTGAAATTGGACTGAAACCAATAATCATGAGCTCGCTGCAAGGTAAAATCTCTGGAAGCTGAGGCTGCAGAAAACAGTAATTCTGGATTAGAGGAGTATGTATGTGGTTCATAAGCTCTTGCTAATGTACCCAAAGACCGAGATATTAAAATAAATTGATTTATATTACAATCATTTTCTTCGGATGAACTGTAAACTTTGTCACCTTCTAATTTATTAAACTTTTGGAGTTCTAAATAATAAAAATTTAATATATTAATTTTTTTAAATGAACATGAATTCGAATACGATCGCTTATGTTTAATATATTGATCAATTTTTAAAATTCAACAATATTGAGAATTAAAAATTATAGAATAGAACTAATTTTTACCTGGACATAGAATCGACGAGAAACGGATGTTTCAGTTAAAAATAAAAGAATAAACTTTTACAAGAAAAAGTTTGCAAATTTTTTTGCAAAAAGGTCGTTGAATAGGACGGATGCGGTAGATACTCCCACCAAAACGTAAAAACGTTTACTATACTTTCTTGCAACGGGAAAGTTAGATTTAAGGTTATAGTAAGTTTAAGCCGTAAACTAACCCAATAATTAAATATTTACCCTTACTCTAACCCTAAATATTAAATATTTGGGTGACAATTTGTTCTATGTACCAGATTTGATATGGTGATAATGAAAGGTTTTTAGGTTACTTTGGTAGATAGTCACGAATTATGACAACATAAAATTTCGATACAAATAAAATGACTACTTAGGCGAATTGAAATAAATACTTTAAATAGATGCATTCTATTAAAGAAAATATTAGATTTACGATACGATGCAATTAATTATAAAATAAAATTTACACACTATTTCCGACTTCAATGATTTCGAAAATTCATTGAGAATTTTCCTATCTTAAGTGCTATACATGATACGAAAACTACCTCAATTTCTTACCACAACTATTTACTTATTTCAAGTGATAGGTAAAAATAAAAGAATAAACTTTTACAAGAAAAAGTTTGCAAATATTTTTGCAAAAAGTTCGTTGAATAGGACAGATGCGGTAGATACTCCCACCAAAACGTTAAAACGCTATTTTTCGTCGCCGACGCAACATGGGGTCTAGCGTTATCATGCAGCAGTATGATCTTGCGTTCACTGTGGCCCACATATTTCCTTAACTCGCTGATTTTTTTGTTCAGCTGATCACAATAGCGCTGTGCGGTAACCGCTATCATTCGCCGTAGGACTGTCGACTGGTTAACGTTGACGCACTTGGCCATTTCACGGGTTGACTGCCCATCATACTCTTCTAAGAGAACCAGAAGCTCTTCGTCCTCCATTTTTTTCGGCCTACCACTTCGTGGCTGGTCCTCCAGGTTGAATTCACCCTTCTTGAACTTGGCGTACAATTCTTTGATCGTTGTAGGGCCAATAGAACCTGTACCACATGCTTGGTAAATTTCGGCCTTCGCTTGTGACGACTTTTTGTCAAAATTAAACATAAACAATATACAGTGGCTTATGTAATTTTTATTGGTATCCATTTCCAGAATAATAAAAAAATGAACACGTGGATTTTGGGCACAATTAAAGAAGTTTATCCCTTTTTTATCAAAGGTCGGAAACTTATACATCGAAATAATAATTTATCTTTTTTTGCAAAAAAAATTATTTCTAGAAATAGTGTTACAAAAAATAATGTTTACTGCACTGATCGAGTTCGTTCTATGTGAACCCAGAAGTCGTAAAAAATGCGGATAAAATACTCTGTTTAATCACCTTATTTATTTTTAAATTGTTATCAAAATTGTCTTCATAATCTTCAAAATCAGATTTATTATTTATAAAAAATATTTACACAGTATTTTCTACGAGTCAGTTCGTCAACTAAGACTGTGAGACTCCTAGTGCAGGAGGTACTACAGGTAGTAACACTTCACGGATAAAAATATATGTTGAAAAAATCAGTTGAAAATGGGATACTGAAGAATTCCGTTACTTCATTTCAGTCAATGTACTTGAATGTACGAAAGATTTTCTTTTTAAGCTAAAATTTTTTAGCTTTTTATTACATATTTCTAGGAACCTATTGATTATTTAAAGCATAAACGTTGTTTAGGTAAAGATTAAAATATTTAGCAATTTAAGTCAATAAATCATTAGTATTTACAAATCTCGCGCATAATTGTTGATTAGCGGGGGTTACCATCCTTCCTGCATAGGCTTAAAGTGTGGACATTAATCCAGTCATAAAAAATTTTCACTATATGTAATCCTACAAACAAGAATTATAGATTTTTTTGCACAATATTAGAAAGATTATGAAAATTCTTAATATATATATACATGTCATACCCAATTTGTGTAATTGTAAAATTTACGAACTCGGCAATTTTTTAAAAATATTTTTTAATTCAATTATGAAATTAATATTAAAAATTCTACATTTAATATTAAAAATGTGTATTTAATAAGAAAAATAAATATCAATTTAATATGAAAATGTTTTAAAAATATATAAATTTACAATTCAGCATGCCACCAAGAAAGTTGTAATAACTAGGAATAAAAAATTTTAGATTTCAAGTCTATTTTGAATTATTAATTAAGATTTTAATTAAGATTTCTTTCATATTAAATCTATATTTTTTAATATTAAATACACAACTTTTCAAATGAAATACAGAAATTTTAATATTAATTTTAAGTTTTCATATAATTAATGAATTATGAAAAAAAATAACTAGTTCAAAATTTGGCAATTTTTTTTGCAATTACACAAATTCGGCATATAACATATATACGCAAATAAGTTAAAAAAATTAAATATTTGAGATTGTTACTGAGATCAAATAAAGTAAATTTTTTTGTTCAAAAAAGTTTAAATTTTTCAAAAATAACATAACGTTACTTTTTTAATTATTTCAACTTTCAAATCAAATAATTACTAAAAAAAGAATTTTAGCAAAACAATAAACTTACTTTTATCGAATGCTTTAACTTGAGTTTGAAAGTCTGAACCAACTCTAATTGCATTTCGATCAGCATGAAGAGTTTTTTGGGAGGGATCGTAGGTGAATTTGTAGAAAAAGGTATCTTCTTTATTTAAATAATCAAATATCGGCTCAGCATCATTATAGAGAGTTACATTACACTTTCCTGTAGACTTCATAAGTCTTAATAAAAATATATTATTATTACCTCTAATGTGTGTAGCTGGAAGAGTTTCAATCTGTCTTGATAAAAACAGTTCCCGGTGCTTTGCTTGGTGACTTTGAATTGGATTTAATAAATGACTATCCTTAAAATAGCCAATATCATTGGCTTCCAGATATTTCGGATTATGGATTTTCGGGGAAGAAGATGGAGATTCAGAATCATGAAAATACTCATCATCTTCTAAGAATCCTGGATTAACAACAAATTCACATATTTAGCATAAAAAATCAATACTGTGTTTTTCAGCTTGTTGAATTAAACTTTTGGAAATATCTCGTCGTCTATAATAGCAAATGGCTTTAGCTTCGACGGCACCTTGCGGTGTCTAAAATGCAATTATATACATTTCTTTAAAACTTAAAACCTTGTTCAGTTCTTCAATTTTCCGAATTTGATATGGTGCAGTGACAGATGTTTCAAAATATACGAAATCTAAATTTATCAAAATTAAAGATTTAAAGGACATGGGGAGCCTCCAAAAAATCAAATAATTTAATATCACATTTAAATATTTTCTCTCCTAATAAATAATAACATAAACTTATAATTCAAATAAAAAAACCAAAACTTTTAAAAAAAATCAAGTTATAATCCATTTTAGTAATGAGGCTCCCCATTTCAATAATTTTTCTTAATAAAAAATTCAATATTAAAATTAATATTAAATAGAAAACGATATTCTTAATAAAAATTTAACTTCAATTTCATAAATAATTATCAAAATTTAAAATATTCAGTACGAAAAATCCGCCATATTGTCATCGAAAAAATGTAATTCTTACCTCCAACCCTGTACATGTTATTCGTTGTCATGATTAATGCAGTTGATCAAGGAACTAAAAAAAAGCATAAATCCAAATGAAATCGGTTTTCGATCTATTGAAGATAATGAATCCAAATAATAAATTGTCTGTGTGTCAATATAAGTATAAGTAATACAAATGATCGCTCGTAATATTTTCTTGCTTCCTAAATAATCACGTGACTGCTTGTCCCGATATAGCAATAGTTTCAATTGACTTCACACTAAAATTGATAACTTTTTTTGAGTAGTATAGGAAAATTGGTATCGTTTATTGCAGAATTTTTTGGAAAAAATGATGAAATATTCGAAATCAATAATACACCAAAAATAATATAGATCAATCAATTTTAAAATCAAATATTTGGACAAATGTATTGTAAATATAGAACAGACATTATAGAAGAGTAAAAATTACAAATATATACATTTGAAAGTTTTGATTTTTTTTAAAGAATTATTAAATACCTTTACTAATTATTTTATAACGTCAACTATTGAAATCTTTAATTTTAATTAAAACAAAAATTTGAAAGTATCTATTTTTTTTAATTTAATTATTCTTTTTATGGTTTCATCTAAAAAAAGTTACGAAAATGTTCATATAAAAATACAATTCTTCATATTGTTAATTTAAACCAAGCTTCTAAAATCACGTGACTAAATTAACACAAATAGACTTTAAATAAAATTTATATTGATAAACAGACTTAATTTGTTATTTTTTTGTAAAAGCAATAATAAAAAATTGTTTTATTGTATATTATTATTATGTATATTAATAGATATTTTAAAGCAATATAAAGAAAATAGGAATTACATATCAAAAAATATTGAACAAAAATCCAAAATTTTATTTAACTTGATAAAATTTTATTTCTAACAGATGTACATATTAAAAAAATATTAATATTGATTTCTTAATAATAAATCATTGCAAACAATATGATTCATAATTGTATGTATAATTAATTATTTTCATATCAGAGAACGACCTAAAAATCATTTTAGTTTGTTTAAATAATTATTTCTTATTTAATAGCTCATTTGATTTGAAATGAATGAATTGATTTATGAAAATTACGATGATTATCGTATAAATGTTAAAGACTTGACTGTTTCAGCATGGTCACCCAAATTAGATTTAATTGCATTGGGATCAGCGAGTGGTGATCTCTGCATTTATAGGTTTATTAATTCTGGAGTTTTGACTTATTTGCATAAATCTTAATAGATTGCGAATGATTTTAATATGGAAAATTGCTATAAAAGATGAAGGACACTTACAATGTATATGTTGGCACCCTGATGGGAATTTATTCGCTGTTGGATTTCAAAGTGGCTTGATTCAATACTATTCTATCAAATATCCATATTGTCTGTATCACATAAAATACAACGAATCAATCACTTGTTTACAATGGGTAGCTTTGCAAGATGCTGAAATTTTAAAAGATAACAGAGAATTGCCATATGACATGAAAGATATATTCCCTCTGAAAGAAAATCTTTATAAAAAGTTAGAATTGTTTTCGATTATACTATATAATTTGGAAAATCTAGTTCTGTCTATAAAGGTGAAATAAAGAGAATTGAAGAACTATTAAGATTGAAAAATAAGTTCAGTATCTTAATTGGCGTCAAAGGATTGTCTATATTTTTCCTTTCAAGAGGACTGTTTAATCTTGGAATAATAAACGTAGAAGATCGTCGGACAAGTTCTTATGATAAGGTATTTTTATTATTTTCCAGATAATAATATATTAAAATTATTTAAGATTTATAGTGCATGTTTATCTCCCAATTTTGATTCTATTTCATATGTGATGCAGATGTATAATGAAAATGGTGAACAAGCATTTAGAATATTTGTAGTACGTTGTTAAATAATAATTGAAATCGAAACATTAGTTTTTTTAAAGGTAAATTGCGATTTTATACGGGAAAATTTATGTCAAATATCGAATGTGTCAACACTTTTTGTTGATATAATCTATTTACGACTAGTAATATTTTATTTTTGAAATTATTCCAATTATATTTTTTGTTAGATTATACAAAAACATATGTTGGAAATTGAAGAAAGCTGGGAAGACTGTCTGAACTTGTTTGAAAGAGGCTTAATGGAGTATACTAAACGAAAGAAACACATCCCAGTATTTTAATAATATTTTTCATTTGTCAAATATTTATTCTAACTAGACTTGGTCTCTAAAAAATGATTTTATGAAGCTTATAATAAGTGGAATTTGCGAGTAGGTCGTCATTTATTTCTTTACTTATTTGATATTTTGAAAATGATAGCAAAAATTTTTGGATTATATTAGAAGAGAACTTATCACTTTATGGTGTGAAAGGAATTTCAGGCACTGTTACCAAAATGTCTTCTCATATCATTAATCATTGTTGTCCCAATATGCATTTGTAATTATATAATTTTGATATCGATTTTTTATAATTATGTATTTAAGTTCTTTAATGAGACTTTTATTTCATGCCAATGAACTTTATAATCTCTTAAAATTTCCTTCGGAGTATGGGTTTCTGAATATATCAAATGAGTCAATATCAATTATGACCGATGCATGTGGATCTACATTGTCGAAACTTCATGAATTTCAAATGTAATTGAATTGTTTTATTGCATATCATTTATTATATTTTTTAAGTATTTTGTCCGACAATGTCGATAATCTTAACTTGTTTTTCCGATGGATAAACGATCGTATTGATTATCATATAGGGGAAATGAATACACCTGAATCGGTATAATAGCTATCAATGAACACATTAACAATTTTGAATTTATTTAGTTTAGTCATTCACAATTGTTAACAATAAATGATTTTATAACGAACAAATTGCAAGTAATAAAGGATTCAAATAATGAAGTATTGGCATATAAGATTGAAATATTGCATCAATATTTATGTGAAGGGGATTTAATCGCTCCTCAGTTAGCAGACAGCAATAGTTATTTATTAAATCTAATCAATATGTCAGACTCAATGGAACATTCAGTTGCAACACATAAAAGTATTTAATTATAACATAGAAATTCATTAATTTTTTTTCAGACGGTTTTTTTAAAATTAGACAAGAAAAGTCCCTTTCCAATTTAGTTAGCATATTTCTACCAGACATCATTGACAAAATTTGTTGGAAGCATGATGTAAACTTTTTTTTGAAGTCACATTAATTTATTTAATTTTATGAAGAATAAATTAATTAAAAATCATTCAAATCCATCTGAAAGTTATCCGATAACATTAGCAGCTTTTTCGTGAGTAGAAATAAATTAATTTATAATAGATTGTTTTGCTGTTTTATAGTTTTGATGTAAATGAAAACGATGTTCTCATGACTTATGAATCTTATTCCGAAGATTGTGATAATGAGTGTGTCGAAGTATGCGCGTTTTATCACCCAACTAACCCGGTTTTAATCTGGATGCAAAATAAAATTGAGTAATATATAATAATATTTTTCAATATGATAATTTATTTAGGTCAATCAAATCGTGTTCTATTCATTTAAATGCACTGCTAGCGCTGGATATTAATTTGTAATATTTTTGTATTTTACCATCTGAGGACCACTGGTTTATTCTGCACAAGGAACGTGTCATTTGTTTAAATGAAAATCATATATGTATTTTTTATCAAGTACTAATGAGTTAAAATTTCATGGTAACTTATCAACTTTAATGATTTTTTTTGTAATAATATTATTCTTTTACTTCAAATCCGATTACTATCGTTCTCTATTAAGAGATCTTCATTAAATATTACTATAAATACGTTTAACGAAAATTATTTTATAAATATTATATTTAATTATAAGAGAATATAAAGTATTTTTACTTTTTTGTTTTCAATGTGGTCATACTTGACGTTTAATGAACTTCATTCAACCTTGTTCCAGTTTCTGTAGCATCACTTTTCTTTAATATTCTTAAATTTTCATTTCATTCTTGTCATATGACATGATAAGGAAATCACTTATTACATCTAGAAAATGAATAATAATATGACCTGTAAAAGATTGTAAATGCTTCGGTTGTCTCCTTGGTTGGATGTTTATCGGCTTACCTTTCATTATTTTCTCGTGTTTGAAAATATCTGTTCTTCCGATATCCAATTAATTTGCCAAAAATACCTTCCTTTATCGTGTGATTGACTCTTTTAACTCCTCTTTTCCGTCCATTTATATCTGCTTCTTTGCTTCTCTTTTGAATTTATTTAGTTTAGTCCTACACAATTGTTAACAATAAATGATTTTATCATCTGTTATGATTTACCCAAATTTTGCTTCTCACTTACACATCATGTGAATCTTCTGAAACACTTCTTTTCATCCTTTCACTTCCGTTAACCAGCTAAATCCTATACTAAAACTACTCTGTAACGAAACTACTCCTATCATATGCGGTCTTAATTATTAAATAACACTTCAAACCTTATCTTCCTTTCAATCTGACCTACCTTACAAATTACGTCAACTTCTCCCACAACATTCATCTGTGCACTGTCAGCTGTCGTCAATCTTGCACTATATATCGTAGAATTTTTTTAATTTCTTCTCAGTTCCCATGTTATACCGTTTTGTTTTGTCATGAATACAAAATTATGCTTTGATAAACTTGGTATTTTCTCACGAATTATTTTATCGAATTTATTTAAAAGTATTCCATCTTACTATAATTTAGTCAGTTAATAACATATTTAACATCCATAAATTGGTAATAAAAAGAAAAATGTCTTTGCGTTTTCTAATGGCAAATCTCTATCTTTTTCATTCATGTGATAGATATTTTGTCTCTGGAGAATAATGAATATTAATTTTATTTATAGTTATAACTTAAACATAAAATAAATCGTTCAGACATTCTTTGGAATTTTTTTCTCAAGTGTTTTTTCTCAAGGAATCAGGTATCAACAAATGCGCTACTCATTTTACATATAACCTCTTAACGAACAAGATTGATATCATGTTTATTAAACAGTAATATGAAATTTTATAAGTTTTGTGTTTTCTTATATTTTTAATGAAGGACTCAGTCAAAAAACCAAAACATAAAATACCGAATTAGTTAAATAAACTTATGAAAGTAAATCATTAATTCAAGGTCTTTATATAAATAACAAATAATTACTATACTGTTTTTGATAATTAGTAATTCAAATTACTTTAATTAATGGGCAATATATTTAAAATTATATTATCATTAGGTTTTTATATTTTTTTAAAAAAAATAATAATTGTACAATTTGATGTTTCACTGGCGGAGGTATCTTCCGGGCATTTCACAAATCATTAGATATAATAAATGATTACTACGCATTTAACATAACAGCAAATTATCTCCTAGTAAAACAGTTTAAGTAGATCGGACGTGCTAATTATAGATTTTTGCACCATCTCCAAACGCATAGTGAACAGAACAGTATTTTTTATATATTTAAATCTATATTGCAAAAATAGAATAAAGTAATATATTTCTATAATTGGACATTATAAAATATAGAATTTTTAAGGTGTTTATTTAAAAAAAATAGAATTTAGATATATTTTATTTAAAAGTAGGATTCCGATAAAATAGCAAGTTATCAGTATTTATAAAATACTGACATTTAAACACAATAACATTGATAAAATTATATTTTAACTTTTAAAAGCAGCTCTAAATCTTATGATTCATGGTCTGCCTCTTGATTTTCTTGATAACGGTGGTAATATTTCGTCTTTTGAAAGATCCGCAGAGGAAAGAGGCAAAATCGAGACAACATATGATCTGATATAATTTGTTGTCGTAAAATATTGTTCAACATAAAGCAATGGATCTTATATGTTAAACAATATTATTGCACAAAAATGCATACATGGAACATCAAATTCATATGTACGCTTTCAAGAGCACGTTTTAGCATTAAAATCAATCATATATTTATGATCAACTGAAAAGATTCTATCATTTGATTGTTCAACTGACAAAAGTCTACTTATTGCAACATTGTCATTTAAAGCTGATTGTTTATCTGTAAATAAAAAATTATTAAACTGCTCAGATCGTCTATGTTGAAGATTTTCATATTGTAGTTATTTTTTCGATAAAAATTTTTTTAGATTCTATTTAAATAAACAATAAAAACAATTCTATTTTTAAAATATTTACTTTTTTAATTTTTTCAAATATTTTTTTAAAAGAACAAATTACTAAATAAATAATTTATTTTAATATATATTTAAGGGAATAATTTTATTTATTTTTGATTGGTTTCTCAAATATATTCTAAATAAAATGAATCATGAAATAGTTTAGGAATGTTAAAATAATAAATTTTCGTAAAAATAATATAAAATTACAATAAATTATTGATTAAAAAATATTTTTTATTTTTCGCTCAAAAAATGTTTTGAATAAAAAAACTCATTTTCACGTTTATTTTTTCGATTTATTTCAAATAAATTTCTTTATTTTTAATTGTTTGATAATTTCAATAACTAAAATAATTTATATGTTATGATTTTTTATTATTTATAAATAATAAAGTTTTTCAGTATTTTTATTCATTTTGTTAGCAATATAATAAGTTTCTCGATCAGATTTTTTAAGAATGAATTCTGATTTCTTATTTTATGAATTGGAGTCATTTAAATGTCAGGATGATTTATTTTTAATTTTTTCTTGTTTTGTTCCATTTTATTTTATATGAATTCTGCGAGATATATTCAATGAGAAGAGAAACTTTACTTGTTTTACAGTAATTTAGATTTCATTAATGAAAGTAAACACAATAAGTGTTCATTTGCATCTAAAGTGTATTTCTTTTTAAGTAGTTTTAAAAACTAAATGAAAAGATCTTGGCATCCTCAGATGGTTCCTAATTTTTTTTAGAAATTAAATTGATATTCTTTTAGAAAAATAAAAGTCATTAAATTGCAATTCTATAATTCCAACACTTTGTTTCTTCTTGTTTCAACTAGTAAAGAAGAAACAATAGAGAATTCCTATTTGTTAGTCTTATTTTGGAATGAAATAGAAGCCAATCATTCAAATAAAATTCGTGTACATTGTTTTAAAGAATTATTTAATGAATATTTTACAATTTGGCCGGTTGATAACAAGTAAAATTAGTTTTTTTAAATAAAAATAAAATTTTGATTATAATTTTATTCAGCTATTTGATTGATTTATCCAACATAATTACATCGAAAACAATGGAACTTCTTCCAGTGGATGCAACTGATATGACCATTAGTCGTAGTAGAAGATTAGCCTTGATTGTATGAATTTTAATCTCTTTTAATTATGATGATTTGCTTTATTTAGTTCTTCGGTCATTCACGAGAAAGATGTCGAATTTTCGTACTAGAAGATATATAATTTCTGCTGTTAATATATGTTGCATATTTATTAATTTTTTCATCAATGTTTACAAATAATTAAGTTTTTTTATTTCAAATTTATACTACTGTGTTAATTGTAAATTCGAAATTACCAAATCTGTACTTCTATTTTAATTCATTTTAGTAAATTTGTAATTGATGATTAACGTTTATCTACGAGCACAATATTCTCATCTGCAGATCTTAACAAAGCCTATCATCAAATTCCGGTAGCCACAGAAGACATACCCAAAACAGCTATTACCAAACCTTTTGGTCTTTTTGAATATTTACGTATGCCGTTTCGTCTTCAAAATGCAGCTCAGACTTTTTCTCATATGAGAATTTTCACATTTCCTCTTGAGACTCTGGCTGTGGCCACTCCTGGATGCATTTGATTTTATCCTCGTCCATTGAAATTCCATTGGATGATACTCTATGGCCTAGGTACCTTACATCCCTTGCAAAAAATTGGCACTTTACTGGTGCAATTTTTAGACCAGCTTCTTTGATTTTGGATAATACTTTTCGTAGTTTGACCAAATGCTCCTCTCGTGTCTTTCCAAAAACTAGAATATCATCCATATATATAAAGCATTCCCTCCAGTCTTCTTCATTTAATATCGCTTTCATAACTCTTTGGAACGTTGCCGGTACTTCCGCTAAGCCCATTGGCAACCTCAAAAACTCCCAGTGTCCTTTTTTAGTACTAAACGTTGTTTTCTCTCTATCACACTCTGCAAGACTTATGTTATAATATCCTGTAGCCAAATCAATTGAACAATCAATTGTTGCTCCTCCCAAGTTATCAAAAAGTTGTTGTGCGTCAGGAATTGGAAATGATGGAACTTTAGTCTTTTGATTTAGTCTCCGGTAATCTACTGTAAGTCGAATATCTCAGTCCTTTTTTGGCACAATCACTATAGGAGCGTTCCACTCTGATAGAATTGGTTGAATAATATTTTTCTGTAGCAACTGTTCAACAAACTCATCAACTTTTTCTTGGAGTGCCACCGGAATTCTCCTTGTTTGCTCCTGTATCGAGCCATTATCTTTAAGCTCTATTTTATGCTCAGCGTTCCGCGCCAAGCCTATATCATATTTAGACCAACTAATACATCTATGAATTCTTTCACTAAACTAATAATATTGTCTCTATTGCTATCATTCGCACATCTAAATTGGGATAAGAGACACTCATTTTCAGGCGCTTCTCGTGTAACGGCAGCTGCTACAGTCTGAGTCTCACAGGGTACATACTGCTTCCGACTCCTCAAACAGTGCCATTTCAGTTTAACTGATTTGTCGGGACTGTCGTATCTGCATTCACCTTCGAAACGAATGGAACGAAAATTGTTCCACTATTAACACCATTATTATCGAGATCAATCTTAATCCCAAGACTACTTTAGCACTACTTATTGTTCTACAAATACTCTTCTTAAACGCTCTAAATCTTTCATATTGAATCATTATTTCATTTAAAAAATTAATTTCTGGCGTCGAAATGGCGGAGCTTAAATGTGTTGCATCGTCTCTGAACACACTAGACTCCCTGTAATATGACTGAAGATATAATTATAATTATAATATAATCTCTGTCATGAGCGGAAGCTTCGGTCTTCGAAAAGTCTCACACTCTACCTTTTCTTTTTCATCCTGTAATTTATCGGATGCATATTGAGAAACATTATACTGTATCTTTTGTCAATCAATATCGTAATGTATCGATTGCAAATTGCCACTCCTTTTCTAGGTAGACAAGTGATGATTGTCTGCAACGGATCGATTCACATCGGCGAAATAATCTCCCTGCTCAGAAGGGTTACTTACTCTTGGTTTGTGTTCGAAATATAAATATAAGAAGAGTATTTGTAGAACAATAAGTAGTGCTAAAGTAGTCTCTGTCACATCCAAAGTTCAATGTTTCCTCTCAAACAAATCGAAAACAGTTTGTGATTTGCAAGCTAATCTGGTATATAAATTTAATTGTCACGGGTGTCAAAACTCGTACATCAGAGAGATCAGGCATCAACTGTGCGGCCAGTGGGCATACTTCTACGTAGTATCCCTGAGTAACTAGAGATCTCGGTCTCTAGGCTAAAGTGTTCAAGAGCTAGCCGATTATTGCGGAACAGCCGGCAATAGATCGTATTCAGGAATGGACCAACAATCCATTCACTAGGCTAAGCTTTACAATCTGGGTGTGAAGGCTGTGGGGAGTAGTGACCCCGCTGTCGATGGTTGGATTGCTTCTTAATGATCTGGGATGAATCAATCGCGGTGAAGGGTGTCGTAATGACGTCGTTGCATCTTCGGACAGGCGGAACAAAGGCATGGATCCCAACATTGGGGGAGTGCCCTTTGAGAACCATCAGCGTCCCAGGCCTCCTATAAAGCCTCAGGCTTAATACCGGAAAGGAGTTGAGGTGCACATCAGAGAGACAAATCGTCATCTCAAAACCCGGATTAGCGAGCACTCGCAAATGAGTCGATCGAGTAAGGTTCTTGATCATTGGTTATGTTGTAAGGATAGAACCTCATCCATTTCAAAAGATGAGTTTTCTGTTTTACAAAAGGCTTTTGATTCACATTACGAACGACAGTTTTGTGAATTTCTACAAATAAGACACTACAACCCATCAATTAACATTCAGAATAGGCAAAGTAAGGTTATTCAATACTTAAAATTTTTAATTAAAATATTTTTTGCCATTATTACCCAATAATATTTTCATAAATAATAATGTTTAATTTTTTCGTCACCTTTTAAAGTAAATTATATTTATTAAAATTGTAAAAAATGTATTATTCAAACAATTCAATATTCATTTACTAAACATTTGAAAATTGCTGATGATGATGTATGTAAACATCGAAACATGTCCAATAATTATATAAAAAAAGCTTTAATCAACTTATATTTTCGAAATATATATATATATATATATATATACAGTAGCGCTCAAAAATAACCGGACGAAGTGAAAATTGGCTATATCTCTTGAATGGTATTAAATATATTAATGAAATTTTGCCAAAATGTG